>BJBW01002579.1:0-56067 GCA_004320125.1 Scolopax mira
TAGTTAGTTAGAAGAGGCCTAGTTGGAAAAGTAAAATTAGTGAATAGAAAATTAGTTCTGTTTTACCTCAAACCAGGACAGGCCTCCAAACCACGCTTCTCTTCTCCTCGTTGGCTATGTTAAAATGTAAAAAAACCTATGCTTCTGCCTGTGTAGCAAGAATTACTGGTGCTCTTCTGCTAGTCCCAGTTTTCTGGAGAGCTTCAGAAAGACTTCCAGTGAAAGAGGTGCCACCACCTCAGAGGCTGAGATTCTAATGCAACTTTCTGGACTGTGGTAAATTGTACAGGAGTGTTTGCTGCACTGAAAAACTGTGACTCCCGAGTCAGACCCTAACTCTGAGGAACTGGCCAAAACATTTTGTGATATTTTGTGTTCTTTCCCTTCAACAAGGCAAATGCCTTCTAAATATATCAAGAATGACATGAATAATCTGTATGTGCTAAATGAATTCTTGCAGGTGTCCAGTGTGGTTTGCAACCCCAACTTGCAAAACCGTTTTCTAGATGCATTCTCCCACTTGTGTCTATGCAAAGCATGAAAGCACAATTTCATTTCCTCCTAGTTTCCAGCTATGTCAACACTGCAGGTTCCTGCTGGCACCTCGCTGCAGGTCAAGGATCACATTTTTCCATACCTCTGAGTACCTCACTGTGCCAGCAAAGACCCACAGTGTCAACTAAGCATCCAGTGAAAACAGAAAAGGAGGTGAAAAAAAAACCTTTTACTGGCTTTGAACCTCACAGCATCCTAAGACAAAGAGCAAGAGAAAGTTCAGGGGAAGACAATTTACATCACCTCTGGCTGGACGTTGGAGTGGCTGTAGAGCAGTGATGAGAAGGGGAGCAGGAGTGACTTCCCGAAAAGGTTGTCTCGGTTTCCCTTCGGATCACATGCTCGGTGGCAGAAACATTCTTTGAAATGTACTGTAAAATAGGAAAAATCACACAGATCAGCTGCCAGCTTGCCAGCACTGTCACAGCCAAATGGATCTGGCTTGATTATTTCTGGTGAACTCGGACAAGGACTGAGTGAACCCAGCAGCTCCATACCCCAAGGAAAGAGACAAGGAGGCTAGAGGCTCTTCTATGTCCTTGCACTTAGAACACTTTGAAAACAGGCCATGGCACAGGGACTGCAGAAGTGTATGAAGAGCCAAGGGGTTCCCCTGAGGACAGTGGTACAACGTGTAGCTACTGAGCAGAAAAACGTCTCTGCTTACAGGAGGTTACACACCCAAGAGAATATCAGCAAAAACACAACCACAGGAGATCTGACAGCAATACGAGACCTATGGAAACATGAGGTGTATAAGCCAATATTTATGCTGAGATATTCCTCCATTCCTAACAAGAAGCACTGCTTTTCACAGGGACACTAAGCTCTCTGGGGGAGTCAGTACTTTGCGGACAGAGGGTTTTTAGCAATTCCCTTTCTCTCTTTCTTCATATCTGGGATTCAACCTAGCTACATTTTAACATCAAAAGGGTGACGCAGTATTGCTTGTAAGTGATTCATTGCATTCTTTTCCATCAGTACTTCCTTTCAGTTTTCTCTCCCTCCCACTTCCCTTTTTCTGACCCCTTTCAATGCCTTGGTCCAGCAAGGCACTTGAGCACGTTGATGGTCCTATTGAGTTCACGGAGTTGGATGGGAATCTCATGTGTCTGAGGTTATGAAAGTGGCTGAACGACCCTTCTGGATTTGGTCCTAAATTCTCATCGGTGTAACACTGGCACCAAACCAGGACATCCCACCTTGTCCGAGATGCAGCTCTCCATACAGGCAGGTGGGCTAATGTGGTGTTGACCAGATCACCAGGAGATGCTTCAGCATGACATGGTCACAGCAGCAGCTCCAGCCACTGCCGCCCTGATTGCATTTGTCATGCCACCAAGTAGGGCTTAATGGGACAGCTTAATAAAAAGGGAATGCTGGGAACATCCCTCTCAGAGGAAAACAGGATTACACTTGATTCATCAAAACAAGCCTGTCCCAAGTATCCTAATCTCATCCCGACCTTCAAAGTAAAATCAGATGTTGGTTTTGTAAATGTTTCTATGCAGAATCTCATCTTTTTGTTCGAGTTTGTAAGTGTTTTACTTCTCACTCACATGCACACAGGTGTGTAAGTATATACATTCATCTTACATCTCTGGCGGAAAATAGGTACTCAGCAACATGCAAGGAGATGGAGACAAATGTTCTTACATCAGCCATTTGGATTTCCTCAGGATCCAAACGTGGATGGCTTGGCCCATTTGCAAGGCTCCTGTTCTGATGGGCAGGGCACATGTTCTGCCGTAAATGATTATGCATTTGTTTTCTTTGTTTCCTTTAAAACAGAAAGGAAAAAAATCTATTAGGAAGACCTATCTCATGGGGCTCTGCCCTCAGAGGCACCTGGGTGATGCAGACCATCTTATTCCATCAAGATTGCTCTGAAAGTCCCAAAATGTATGTAGCTGAGGCTCCTGCACAACAGCCCAGTCTGCTTCTGCTCCTGCTCTCAGGACATGAGCTGCTGGCTTGGACATCAGCTTTTCCCAGTAACACAGTACCACCTGGCTGGGCAAAATGGTGCTGATTCAGGGGATAAGCAAATGGTCTCAGGAAAACAAACTGCTCAGACACAGCATGGGAAATGGCTTCGGTGGCCCCCTTCATGAGACCTTCCTGGGAATATCGCGACACAGGATCTCCTTAAAACAGCATTTGGGAGAAAAGCGTGGAAGAGTCAAGCATGAACACTACCACTCAATAACTTCTGGCCAGGTATTGTCTGTCAACCACCCATACTCACTTGGTTTTACAGTAAGCTACCACACAGACGATGCCCACCACAAGTAAGGCAACACAGATTCCTGTGATGGTTAAAACTCTCTTCTGGTAGAGCTCTTCCGCTTCTGCAAATGGAGAGAAAGACACTAGTTACAAATGGGCTCCAGCACCAGTGTTGTGTCTGGCTGCTCAGGAACCAGGACTGCGTGCAGGGTAAGACGGAAAACAGGGCTCAGTCAGACCTCCTATCAATCCACTGCCCGTCTCTAATAGCTGCTCCAAGCCTGAAACCAGCTGGCCCAACCTTACTCACCCCTCAGGAGACCTTCACTCCTTGTGTCTCTCTGCATCTTTGTCCTCTCTTGTTCAGTGGTTCACCCCTTCTGCGCTCAAACATGCTTCTTGCTTTCTCTTCTCTTCCCGCAGCGTAACTTGGTGACTAATCTCAAAAAGCCCCACAACTCTCCCTTCCAGATCCTCCCTTCTCAGTCACTTAGTAGCCTACCAAGGAAGTCCCTGAACATCCCCCACTCACCATGTACATGCATGCCCTGTGATGCTCTCATCACAGGCTCTCTGCTCTGACAGACTCAGAATGCCTTTTCCTCGCAGCGGCTGCATGCCCTGAAGCTTGGCTGTGTGCTAGAAGCTGCCAAACAACAGGCTCCAAAGCATGTAGGTGCTGAAAGGGACACCCTAAAACAGTCAAAAAGCAGAATGAGGATGGAAAAGTGATAGCGCATTAGGCAAAGAAAAGGGAGTAATTAAAATATAGTAACCAATTACAGTTATGGATTTTTAATTCAACCCTAGGAAATAATTCCATTGCACCAGGTAACTCAGATGCACACACAAAATTCAAGCAGCATGCTGCTGCTTCTCTCAAATATCACCATTTATCCTAGACCCCATTTCAAAACAGAAAAGTCAGCCACTAGCATCGAAACCCAGCCCATGCTGGAAGTGAATTAATTAATTCACATTTCTCAAAGCTACAAGGAAGTACTAGGATGTCACCTGCAGTACAAATGAACTACAACTAGACAGCAATCACAGGGCTAAGGCACCTCTTCCTTTCTGGCTACACCGGAGCAGATGCTCTTCTCAGCGACATCCAGCAATCTCCACTGAGATCAGCCAGGGCAATTTGGTTCTCCATCTGGATGACTGAAAGAAAGTTTCACTGCATAGCTGCCATGAGCATTTTAGTTCAGCATCTACAATGTTCTCCTGCCCCCATACTATGTGTTAATGCTGAAGTTACTGGGGTTTGTCATTTCTTTAATATTCATTTAAATATTTTTTCATATAGATTAGGCAATAAAACTCATGCCATGGTTGCTGTGCTCACCACCTATATCATATATGGGTCACCATACCACACTAAATACCTCAAATGGACTATATGATATCCTCAGAGCTACCAAGCAATGAAATAATAAAAACAGAAGAGAAACAGATCTGGTCCCAAAAAAGCCTTGGACTAGACTTTAGCAAAAAAGCAAGGGAGAAGAAATGAAAAATTTCAGATATTTAGATTGATATTTAGATCAATTTCACCTTGCCATTTTAGGACAGAGAAGGCATTTTTTGAAGAAAAATAAGCACTAGGAAAAAAATGTTTATCTCCTTCTATTCAAAACTCTCAAAATGGGAATGAAGAAACTTTTGCTAAACAAGGGCTGAGAATGACAGCCCTTTCAGGAAGATTCAAAACATAATCAGCAGAGTTTGCTTCATGCCTGTGCTGCAAATCTACAATTTAAAGAAATACATTTCAATTGGTTTTGTTTGTGCACTGGCTTTTGGCTTCATGAGGCACTCAGGGTGGAGGTGTCAAGTGGGCAACGCTTGAGAGAGGCAGACAGATGAGACTCTCACAGACTCCATCTCCATGGTGGGGTGGACCAGGAATGACAGGTCATGGGTCTCACTTGGGCTGAAAGTTACTGTGCCACAGCAGCTTCACCAGCCTCCTCAGTACCAGAGCCTGTATGGCCTGGGACCTGCCCAAAAGGAGGGGTGTTGGTCCTGGCTGACCTGATACTCCTTGTGTTTTACTACAAGCAATCAGGTGGGGCTGTCATGGGGAAAGAACTCACTATGGGATGAAACATCTCCTTCAGCAATGTGTTTCTCTTGCAGGGATGCCCTACTCCAGGCATCAGCAACCATGGCAGACAAGTTTTCTTGCTCTTGCATGCCTCTGGGACCTGGATTCCAGCTGTATAGCTCTTTCCTTCAGAAAGGAGCTTCAGAGATTTTTATCAGAATCTGGAAACCAGCTAGGATCATAACATGTTTATGGATGGCACCAGGCAAGAATTTTGGACCCAAGGAGACATCCATCAAGATTTTTCACTAGCTATGATTTTTGCTACAAAGATATTTTTTTTCCAATCATAAATTATCCTCTTTGAATCATGGAGGAGAAAGAGCAAGAACTATGGCTTTTTTTTCTTTCTTTTTTTTTTTTTTTACCTATTACCTACAGGACAAAATTTTTTGCCAAAGGGTCAAATCACAGCCTCTGTTCTGGTGATCATGTCAGGATGGGACCCTGAGTCTGGTACATCTGACTGTCCTGAACCTTCACCTGAATTGCATGGGGAATGTTTCAGTTCATCAGGAATGTGGATTTAGTCTCTCTGTCCTGAGCTGACAGCTCTGCTGTGGGAAGCAGTGAAGTGCGAGGCTGCGTGTCACTGCTGCAAAATTAAAATTAAATGACCTGCTGATAGTAATTTAGCTTGGCTCCTAACATCTCATTAAAGTTGATGCTCAATAACACAGTATCTTCATGTTACACAAAAGCATCCCAGCAGTAACAGAAAGAAAATAAGAGAATGCACACTACAATTGTGTATTTGAGAAGCTAAGATCCCGGAGCAAGATGTGCCCATTTGTGTCTCTATGCTCTACAAACACCACATCTTCATTAGCAGCATCGTCACTCTACAGCAGCAAACACTGTGAACAAACCATGTGCTGCCACACAATGCCGACAGCATCACAGTCCAGCCATGGGTGTCACAGCAATGCATGAAAGTGAAAGACAAATGACAGAGAAGAGACAACTGCAGACTGGGAACAGGATGTGTGTGGTTCTGTGATGGCATTGAGAATGGATGAGGAAAAGGACGAAAAGTCAAAAAAAAGGGATGTCAAAAATCCTCAATTTTAAAGTTTATTTAGGTGTATTAGCATTAGCAGCACCACTTTCTCTGAATCACTTGACCACAAAATGCACACTTTTTCTGCAGCAGGGAAGAACTGCTGGGGGATACACACCGATCCTCATGGATTGGACACAAAAACACCAGAGGTGTTTTCAACTTTCAACTTTCCAGCTTCAGCTAGTGCATGTCCCTCCACCTCAGGGACCCACGAAGACAATTTAGGATCTAGAAGTGAAAGACTGGTGTCTCCATACCTCTATCAAATGGAATTGAAGCATCTTCCTGTGAAGATCTGCTCTAGTTGACATTGCCGAGTCAATGTTTTTAAGTTAAGTGATAATCTCTCTGCTCTCATCTGACCAAGCCTTCCCTGACATTGACCTGTACACTCAAGGAAAAACTAGCCTCAAGGATTTGATTTCCAAGGTGCTTACTCAAGAGATATTTGATACATTTCTAAGAGCAGTCTGAGGAGAATGGAAGAAAAATAATATGATTATGAGCAATTGGGCAGGAGCAGGTAATCACCCAAAGGGGAGGTTTTTAAAAGCATTTAAGTTACTGCAGTGTTTTTCCAAACTTCAGCTTGCTGCCATGATGCTCAACATTACATCCTCCACTCTCAGGAGAGACTACTGACATCCCTGTGGCTCGCTGCTTTCTAGACTAACTCATCTCGTGCCACCTTTCTTGTATCATTTTCCTCCTGGTCAAGAACCCAAGGATCTAGTGGAGGTTAGTACTTCTAGGATGGCAATTTCTATAAAAGCCCTGATCTTCCTAAAACTTGTCTTCCTGTCCCTGGAATGCCTGCCCATTCACAAGTGATGCCTCCTTGGCAACCTTTTGGATGGACACAAACTCCAGCTTTTCAATTAAATACACAAAAGCATGTTGAATGAGGAGACATATGGCAATTGTGTGGCATGATCCCAGTCATGCCACAAACACCAGGCTGCTGCTGGAAACAAAGAAAAAAGTGCTGCTAAGAATACACATGCTTTTTTTATATAGGTTTACAATTAGTTTTTGTCATTTACTTTGTTTTGTTTTGTTCTTTTTTTTTAATGCAAACATCTATCTTGGTGCCAGGGAAGAGAACAGAACAGCTGATTTTTTAATCATCCCATTAAAGTCATAAATATAATGTGGGCAGCTCTTAATGGCTTCTGATTAATAAATGAATGGTTGTTCCATACCCTTTAATTCAAATCCAAGATGCTCTGCCAATGCAGAAAGAAGACAAGGAAGAAAAAGAGAAAAAGAAAAACAGGTCTGTCAGAGATCTCTAATATACAAACACACTGTGCACACAGCAGGTTAGCTTTTCTGTAGGCTCAGCAGCAGTTACACAGAAGACAGTGTAAGCTTCAGAGCATTTCAAATTCCCACCAGAACTTATATCTTATGTAAAGAAAGACCCAAACAAATTGCAGTGGAAGTTAATTATGAATTCTTTTAGTTAATTATGAATTATTTTGAGATGAGCCATGTTTGTTAGTACCTGATATGGAATTCACAGTTTAAGCAGGGAAAAAAAAAAAAAAAAGGAAAAGTAAAAAGGTACAAGGTACACTTGTTCTGAAACAACTCCTGACAGGTCAAAACACATAGCAACTGCATGAACCTCATAAAAGCCATTAATTCACCTTCTACAAGCAAAATATGCCCGGGATGGTTTCTCTTGTCCCTCTCTGCCTGGCGCTGGTACACCAAAGGCAAGCGCTGGGCAGAGGGGTGTGCGGGCACTTGCATGGGGCCCCAGGGCCCAATCTGCTGCCCGACCCCAGCTCTGGTCTGGGGTACACAGCGTCATCTGGCAACATCACTGCAAATCTCCGGATGGTGAGCCAGTCATGCCAGCATTGCTCTCAGCGTACAGATCTGCAGATGAACCACTGATGCTCCGGGCGATTAGCTGCCCGGGCAAGGCAATGAGTCCCTTGCAGATCTAGAAGTCCAAATTGCACTGGACTGTGCAAATCAAGTTTGCAATTTTCCGAATTCCACTTCTGCTGTGGTTCTGCATTGTTTTAGAAATAACAAGTATACCGAAAAAAAGGACAAATTGGAGCATCTGCTTACAGATTCGTATTCATTGCAAGTAAGACTGCAGTTCATCTTGCAGAGATAGTGCTAAGCAAAGTACTTTACCTAATGAATAACGCAGTTATTCAAAACAGGCATCCTGAATTTTAGACATTTTCCTGGCACAGGCCTCATCTAAAGACAGGTTTTTGTACATAAACATTAAAGTTCTCCACACTCATCACTGTACACAAAAGTGAGCTCAGCTGTTCCTAATCACCATACACCCAAAATTGTTTGCAGGTTGGAGATGTCCAGATTTATTTACTAAATTTTCCATAGGAACTGCATTTTGCTGCACAGAAATATTGGCTTTCTTTTGCAATGCTGCTCAAAATTTAGGCGGGGGAAATTAGCACTAGTCATTATGGAACATGTAAACATATTTTCTAAAGCAGGTTCTTCTCTTCAAAACAATGCTGATGTTTGGTTGGGGTTTTTGTGAGGTGGAAGTTGGATGGGGCTGGGGTTTTTAAATTTTGTATAATTTAAAGGCCACAAAACCTGGTTGCTCTCTACTTCATATCTCACATTTGTGTAAAAGGAACAGCAAACTCAACCATGCATTTCACGGTCATTTTGTACACGTGGCAGTGACAAAGACACAATGTGGTGGGCAGCAGAGAACTGGACAGAATACATCCTAAATCTCTTGGGTATCACATCTAGCCGTAACCTGTTAGGCATGCTATCATTACACACACTGTTTCGTCTGACACTATGGCAAATGCATGTAGAGACCCATTAAATTTCATTTATGTATCTGCACTACTGATCCATTGGACAGCTGCATACTGCCTGTACTGCCACATCTCCCTGTTCCAGGATTTGCTGCAACATCCACAGCTACAAATGGATGCAATTTGAAACATTTTTATAGGGATTTTTGCAAATTCAGAAATAGCCGTGCAAACAGAGGTGGTGGGGAGGAGCTGGGGAACTTTAGCCTTCCGACTGTCCCTCTCACATCAGAACTGCAGTTTCTTTTTGTTTCCCTGCCCAATGAAGGTACAACCAGCTGGCGCATTGGATCTTAGCTACAGTTTCCCTGAACAGGAGAGAAACCATGCAGCCATGCAGCAGCTGGAATGTACATGCCTGCCTATGCCTACAAACCCACCAAGAGCTCTGCAGACAGAGGAAGCCTTACCCCAGCCTGTGCTCCTGCATCTGATGTCCGTGGCTACTCTATCATTTCAGGCTGCACACATTGCTTCTGTATCACCCATAACAGAACTCTTCTAACAGGGAGCCACTCTCCCCTTCTCCTGCTCAGGAGGTCCTCCCAGCCTGGGCAGGTATTTCTTTCTGTGCTGGGACAGTGAAGAAGGAGAAACTTCAAGAGTAGGCTGGGATTTGGTGGGTTTGACCCTTCTCTAAACAAGAGACTGTTCTAAATTATTCAACATGTTACAATCCAGAGGCTAATGAGATGACCTCAGGGGAAAACACTGCTTTGAAATGTAATCATTCTGCATTCAGCAGAGGGGTGTCATCTTCACCAACATAATGCATGCCTATTTTGTATCAGCAACACAACACTTGATAGCAAACATGTTCGAGAGATCAAAATTTCTCCTAGAGACAACAATTTATTTTGGTCTGCAGCAAAAGACATTTCTGACTGCTTACCACATTTGAAAGAAGTCACCTTTGGTTTTTTTAAGAGGTTGATCAGGAAAAGTAATACATCTTTAAAAGCTGGGTTATATTTATTGCTAGGTGTAGGAGGTGCTCAGCATGACGTGGTACCTGCACTGTGTCCTGCAGCAGATCAGTCAATCTGCTTTTGACTCACCCTCCCAGTTAGACTGGCAGTCTGGCAGACTTGGCTGCTGGGGATGCCTAGAAACCTTTGGGCAATGGGTCCCCTCTGCAGCCATTAACCACCTGGAGGGAAGCATGAGGTCCAGGTAAGTCCTCTGGCTCCTCCAGAAGGGATTAGCTCCATGCTGATGGAGGTGGTTGCAGTGGGGAGGTGTATTGTATCCCAGGCTTGTGGCAGAGGGAGCCTTTGGGATAACTAAGATTAAATGGATGAATCCCATCTGTAGAGATGATTCGTGACAGGGGTGCTGAGGGGGAGCAGCAGTACTCTCCAACTCCCACCAGAGAAGCTCCACTGGAAGCAATACATCCAGAGGTTACTATGCAAACAAATCACAGTGAGACAGCACTAAGACTGTAGCTCTAGGCTGAAGAAATGGGTGTATTATTTATCTCGCATCATCAACCTTCTGTCTGAATCCCACATGTGCTCCCTGGTCACGGCAAGGCAATAGGGCAAAACACACCCTGAACTGCTGTGAGACTCCCCAGACTATCTGAAGTAGGGACATGGTTTTTGGAAAATCTTGTTCCAAATGCGCCTGCCAAATCCTTCTGAAAATGCTGGACTTAAGATAGAACCCATTCTTCCTAATGCAGACACTGTTAAGGAAACAGTATCTACTGGCCTCTTTAATGCATTACTTTGCAGTTAATCGGTTATTTCTTGCACCTAAAAGCTAAGCTAAGATTCTTCTGTGTATATTCCAAGGGAGATCGGACTAGTATTTCGGGAATGTTCAAATACCTAACTACTGTATGTAAGACAGAAAGCTGTCCAACAGAAAGGCAGCGAGCATGGGAGAGCTGAAGAAGGTAAAAAGGAGGAAAAAATGAAAGAGAACATTGCAAAACATTGCAAAAAAATGTTTCATTTTCATACTCTTTGTCTCAGCTGCAGCACATTTGCATGGGATGTTGGATGCTGTTACCCAGATTGGTACCACTTAGCAGTTCAAAGCAGGGTTTGCTGAAGAGTCAAGTGATGCATGGACCTTGCATTCAAGTCCAACAAAGGTCTTGAAAAAATTCAGCTGAAGTGGACTGTTTGATTTAGGTGTCACCAGTAGGGTGGGTATTCTGTAGGCCCATTATCATGTTGTGCATTTTTTGTTCATTTTGTTGTGCATTTTTTTCTCATGGGACAGGAGACAGAGTCCTGCACTTATTTGATATGCATTGACTTTGTGACTATCTTTTTCTCTATAATGTATTTTACCTATTTTAAAAGATGAACAGACAAAACCATTTAATCTAAAACATCCTTATAGGAGTAACAACTCAAGACAGATGACTCTCACTGTACTGTTGATTTACAGGGTGATTAAAAAGGACAAAAGCCTTAGCAAACAGCTCTAAAAAATGGGCCTGTGCTCATGTGGTCTTCAGGTTGCCCAAGAACATCATTAAGATGTTTAGTTACTGCATACATTATTCACCCCAAACACACTTGGATCCCCCAGAGGGCTCTCTGGGTCACAAAGCATGCTCCAAGGCACAAAACAAAATGGAGAATTAACATCTGGGGACTGGCAAGACAGATTAGTGATAATAAATTGCACTGACAGGAGTAATACTTGCAGTGCTCTGGCCCATGCTTTCCCAGGGAATAAAGGGAGCAATGCAAGACAGTCCCATGATTCGGAAGACAGAGGACGCTGTAATTCTGTTAGGGGCTGGGCAATATTTGGGATCTCCAAGTACAGGAAGTCTGCAAACTTTCCATTAACTGCACAGCCATTTAGGCTGTCCAGTACTGTATCAAAAAAAAAAACCAAAATTTGGTAGGCCTCAAAAGTCTAGATACACAAAACCAGAGTACTATCAAGCTGCTGTGGATTAGCACACAATTAACTTCAGGAGATCCCAAAGGGTAACCTGTACTGTCATCCAGGGGAGAGGAATAACCCTGTTATGACAAACCACAAATGCTCTGTAGTTACCCAGCCATACCACGGCATAGGCATCACCCTGCAATTAAGTGGTCAGCAGTTATCATGTAATTGAATGGAAGCTGCAGAATGTTTATGGAATTTAAAATGCTGCTAAATATTGTTTTAGGGTTCAGATGAGTAAGAGGCTCAGGAAGAAACAGAGCAGTAGGAATAAAAAAGAAATATTCTTCTGTTTATCATTTTTATATCACAATCAACAGGTAGGAAACTACTGCCGAGTAAGAGATTTGAAGAACGGAGAAGCTGACATTCAGATCTAGGCCTTCCCAGGAGAGCTTCAAGTGATACATTTATCCCTCTGCTCCCTGGGATGCTCCACCTTGGTGTGAGGAGCAAGCATCCAAGACCCACCTGTCAGAAGGGACACTTTTACATGTCAGTGCGATGACCTCTGAACAGTCCTCCGGCTGCAGACTGGTGTCTTCAGAGTGAATGGGACCATCCCTCAGAAGAATAAGAAGCCTCTCCCCTGGTAAACCTGCACTGCTCTGCTTCCATGATGGTTTGGTCGGCAGCATTGGAGCCAGTTTGTGTGCCACTGTGGGAACAAGTGATTCTGTTTCCACCCCAGAGAGCCTGACGCAGACACTGCAAGTAGAAACAGTTTATGCTTTTCTGGCTGGAAAGGCTCTACAAAAGAAATTTCCTTGAAAGGAATGACTGATGGTAAGACCCAGACATTGGATCCACAGGAAGTGTGTTATGGTGGGATAAGAATCACGCTTCTGAGATTATTACACAGATCACACCCTGTGAAGGTGCGGTGCACGCTCAAGAAAAGATGGTGGTTCTCATCTCAGAAATATCTGTGCTCGTCATCTGTTGTTGGAAGAAATCTACAATGCCTATGCAAGGGAAATGTCACACTCAGGAGCCAGACCCATGACACTAAACTTTCAATGGCTTCAGTTAGGGAGCTCTGGGAGATATATCAACCCGGGAATTCAGGATACGCTTTCATATCAACATCCACTGCAAGCAGGACTGACCAGATAGCCTGTGACTGCAAGACTCCAATTTCTCAGCTCAAGCTCTTTTCTTCCATGCTTCCAGATGACTATACTGAATACTATTCAGTACTTTCTCCCCTTTGAAAAAGGCATTTGATGCCTGAATAACAGACTCTTGCAGAACCCAAATTTGAAGAGAAAGCCTGCTCTCCCAACGGATAACAGAAAATGCTCCTCTGTGCTTCCAAAGCAGACCAGCAGGAAGACCTCAACTATGAATTAAAATTCAATTTATAAAGAAAACAAGGATGCATTATGGGGTAAAAATGGAGAACATACTAGATTATATTGTATATGAATGTCAGCTCTATTCTGGGATGTTTATAGGCAGGCTACAGACTTCGGCTTTGATTAGGTCACAAAGTAGAAAATGAAAATATTTCACTAAAAAAAGAAGATGAATAGTATGACATTTGTCCTCCAGATCAGTGACAATTATTTTGGGAGATTAATAAATAGCAAAATTAAAATGAAATTTCATATTTCACAGAAAAGAGACAAGCATAAACATAAAACTTCATCCGAAATTTCGAAATTGTTCCATAAGTTGCAAGTGGAATGAATCCAAATATGGAGACTTAGGTAAGGTATTCCTCCTAGGAATTCTGTCTTAGGATGTTAAATCTTCAGTATCTCGGCTCTACCAGGAGTGAAGTAGCTGCCATGTTTTACACCACCTTTACAACCATCCCACCACCTGGCAATTTATTAGTAAACTTCCAGCAGGATTTTACAAAGACCTGAAAAGCTTCTTGTAGAAGAGAGAAGATAGAGAGAGATCTTGATCTGACATAGAACAGGCAGCTATGAAACACAGGTGCCAGCAGAGCTTAACAAATAAAGTTTCTTAAAAGGAAGAATGACTTTGGACATGTCTCTGTCTTCTAGAAAGAGACGCAAGACATAGTTGTGCCTATGAAGCTGGACCTAGGAAAGAGCTGTCAATTGGGTGAGTCTACAGTACCCAGTAGAAGCTCTCCTATTAGAGAGACTTCCTGACTCTTTTGTGATATTGCTGGACCCATGTGTACCAGCAGAGATGAAGATCTGACTGCAAAGGCAAAATGGTCTCTGGGTACTGATGTTAGGGATTCATTCAGGCCATGGATCAACAGTTTGATGTGTTAAACTTCTGTTCCCATTAGAATAGAGACACCTGTGACTCTGCAGGAGCCTGTACCAGGGCTCCAGAAGGGACATCTGACAGCTAAACTATGAGTTTGTACTCATCACCCTCAGCACCTCTGGAGGATGAGGCACTCATCCTGATGGAAGCACTGGGGTTCAATTAGCCATATGGCCATCCTTGGATGCCCAACCCTCTGCAGTGACTATGAAGGGAGCCTTGATGAAATTAGACTCAAACCTCTAACACAGATATCTAAAAGTCCAGTGAAAAAAATAATGAGGATCTGGCTGTACTATTGCTGCACAGAGTGGGGCAGGGAGAACAGAGGTCAGAAGAAAAGCTGATGATGTGAACTCAGATTGCCAGTATGGTGTGGTGCTCCTTGTGTGCACGCTGCATTCCCTGTGGCCAGGGTCAGGGAGGATTCCTGCTTTAGGTCACATTTTGGAGTTAACACCTTCCATCCCTCTCATTTCATTTGAACTACTTCATAACTGCAAGATCTAACTAGTGAAACTAGCAGGTGATATGACTTTACCATCATAAATGGTGCATGTACAATGCAGTATATATATTAAATATATCTGCAACTATAATCATATGGATACATAGATATATGAAGACCTTGATGTGAAAAATATTTTAATAAGATGATGTAATGTCTCATCATCCATGGAAATAATTCTCTATATTTTCATCTACCGGGACATTCTTCTGTTTTATATAGTAATTGCAGATGATCGCTGTCCCCTCTGTTCACTGCCATTAATTCTCCTTGAGTCTAAATTAAAACTGCTTCAAATGTTTCTCTAACATCCCTCAGTTATATTGTACAGCCTCTATAAGGCTTTCCTCTTACAGGTTAGTTATAGCTTAGTCAACATGATCTTCTTACCTTGATCCATCATCCAGTTCCTTATGGGTGGATGGAGGAGTATGCACAGAGACCAACTGAAATCTGAGATTTCACAAACAAAAGGGATCTAAGCAGCATACTAAGGTATGTCAGAACATCTTTCTCTTTTCAGAGATGTACCTTTCAACTACTTTAATCTTAATGGTCAGGCAGTTGTTTGCTCTAACCTTCCTAGTTGTTTGCTCCTTCCTTCCTGCTTCTGGTAGGTTTTCTGTTTTGATGAATGTGGGAAAGCTACTTGTCACACTGTCCTAAAACTGACCTGGGATACACAGGACAAAGCTTTGAAGTTTCCCTGTGAGACTTTGTACACTCTCACTTAATGTGGGATTAGTATGTGTCAGGGTCTCAAAGGCTCTCATCTGTGTTGCTGCCACTTGGCAGGTGAATGCCCATTTGCCAACTGGTGGTAGCCAACTGTCTACAGATACCTAGCCACTGCTGTGCAAAATAAACGTGTTACTTTAGATACTGTTATGGTGTGAGCCCTGATAGAAAACAGAATATCAGGGTGATTTAGACTAATGTAGGCTTGGCATGAAGGTGGGCTTAGAGAGATGACACAGTCAGGTACCACAGAACTGTCACCTTTCCAGGCCACAGCAATGTTCTCTGTTTGCACTGTGCATCCATTTTCTGAGATAAGTAGCTGGTTTAGCATACTTTGCTTTTTTTCCTCCAGTATCTCAGCACATTTCCTATTACATTTGCATTACAATACAAGGAAAATAGAATGTAAACTCCTTATAGACAGGTAGGAAACAACCGCTGAGATACTCGCCTGAATTCTGTAAATTCCTACCAAAAGCAGACGCTATTCATACAAAAAAGGGCCAAGACGGGAAAAATTGTGAGGACTCCGAGTTAGCCCAGTAATACAATTCCTAGTGAGTTCCTCTGTACCAATCTGTCAGAAAATAGCAACAGTGGGAGAATGGCATAGAAGCCCCCTCCAGATTTAACATTTTGTCTTAATTTGCAAGCATTAGGGCATATACCTAGAATGTCTGTCAGTTGGTACTTGGTCACATGATTGTCACAGCAGCATAAAGAAATGTCACACGTGAGAAAATCTGACTACATCCAGTTTTCACCTTCATAATTGCAGTGGTGTAGCAGGTATTTTGGATGATCAGAAAAAAACCAAACCTCCAGAGCTACCTGTCAAATAGACAAGGATAGCCTGAACTCCTACAGAACATGGGGAGTTTTATCTGAGCAAAAACTGAATATGGGTTAAACCAGCAAGATAGGAAGCTGCTCTCAGAAGGCAGATAAACAACACCTGGCATGATTCTGGGATGCTGCACTATCTCCATCTCTGGCACAAATTCAGCAAAATATCTTTTCAGAATAGCATCTTGAATTTAGTTCTGCAGGGACTCTCATTCAGCCCTGGGATATACCTACTGAAAGTTATATTGTAATATTTAATATTTATGTTAAAGAATCAGAAACCTCCTGTTTAGGCCTGAAAACTTAAAATACCTCAAGTGCATTTAAAACAACAGCAGTGTAGGTGTCGTTATTTACTATTTAAATATCTGTCAAGTGCTGGCAATGTTCTCAAAAGATGAATCAGGACAGAGCTATTTTATTTCCAGTGGAAATGCCTGAACCTCATTTAATCTGTTTCAGCTATTGACCTGTCAGAACCCACATGGAATGAAGCACTGAATGAATTATAGAGCAACAGCAACTTCTACTGTGCCCTAATTATTGAATAAAGTAGAAAGTAAGCATTTGCACAGTCCAGACCCAAGTGAAATGCCTTTTCTACTCAGAATAGCAAGTTCTCCAGCATTGCTGCTATGATATAAGCCAACTGTGACCTGAAAGTGAAAACAGCTATAAACTCCTATGAATCATCTTCTTAGATGATTTTTATCCAAGTTCAGACAGGCAACCTGGATTGTTAAGCTCTTTTTACCTTACTATCCTGTGGTTAAAGCAGAATTGAGGTAAGGAAATGTACATGAGTCAATTTTAAAGTTGGTTAAAGTTAAACCTTGTTCCCATAAAAAGCTGGATTCTGCAGGCAGTGGAAAAAATTCACTCTGTTTACTGTTGCCATTAATGTTCTGAAAAGGCATTTTCATGACACAGAACTGATTTTCACCCCTGTGAAAATCACCTTTTGCAGGATGGTAGCAATAACGCTTACATCTGATGGACACCACCTCATGAAAAGTGGCAAATTAGCTTCACTGGGGGAGCATCCCACTGCTGCCTGCAGCCAGGGTCCCCAACACCCTGGGCTGAAAAGCAGAAAGGAAACTCCTTTGCATCAGGTTAAAGATCAAAACAGAACATTTTGTTTTGCCATTTTAAAAGAGCTTACTTGGATGTTTTAGTCTGAAAGAATGAATCAATGGATGCTTCAACTTTGGAAGCCAATTTGGAACAAAAGGCAATGTAAAAACACAAAGCTGTCCCAGGGGCCTCACAAAGCCCATTATGAATCTTCTCTGTATACTCTGTACAAGGGAGTCCAACGTCAGCACTTGCCAGCTATTAGCACGTGTTAATGAGACTCCTGCCATTGCCAGTTCAGGATGAGGACTGCAGGATTTCTCACAGAGTGGTGGGAGAGGGAGTACTGTGAATCAAGGAGTCATCATACAGAGGCACTTCTCCTCTGGTTGTCACTAATTAAAGCTTCTCTTGTGGCTCTTTTTAAAAAGCCTCTTTTTGAAACCACCATTTGTGGTGGTCCAAACGGCCAGTGTGGAAGCAGGATGGGTCACACAGAGGGTCACTGTGGCCAATGTCCTGCACTGTAAGTGTGCCTCATTTCAAGCCAGTCCTTACCCAGACCAGGATCTCACTGCTGGGATATCTGCCTTGAACAAAACAAGCTAATGATGTCTATAAGCAAGGCATCTCTGGAGCCCTAGAGCCTGTAGGAACTAGAAACTAGAAACTGGGAAGCACTAAGTGCAAGGACTTTAGGGTATTTATACCCACTGCATACGAGGTTAAAGGACCGGACACCGTAGTTAGGCACAACCCTATATGCGAGGCTGTCCAACCCCCTAGGGAAGACAGGAACATCTCTGTGTCCAGGAGGAACATAGTCTGAGATGCCCAGTCAGCAGATCTAGGCCATATGCTGTGTGATGCTGAGGCGTGGGAAGCCCCGAGGCAGTGCCAGTCACCGGTGTGACCTCTGGGGCTCCAGGCGTCCAGCCCTCTAGGCATGCTGGAGGATCTGACTCCAAGCGAGCCTTCAACCATCTCACCTGAACAACAGCTGATGCTTGGTTTAGCTTCTGGAAACAGAAACACAACCTCACCCTGGGGGAATTCTCATGACAGCCCCCTGTGATTTCCTCATTTGGTACAGAGAGACTCACACATCCCCTCGCAAGAATCATGGGAAAATGTGCACCTCTTGCACTGCACAACACTGCCCGTTTTGAGCCAGCAATGCTAGAGATACAGCTTATCACACAGAGTGTTCTCACACAGCACACCACATAACCTTGTGCCTTATTTTCATTTTGCGTGAAAAGAGCAAGCAACATTCAGTTCAACCAGAAATGAAAGAAGAACCCATTCTAAAAAATGGGGAGATAACAAGAGCCCCGATTCTCCTCTTGGTCACGATCGCAGCTCCTCTTATGGCCAAGCAGAGCTGGGAGTGCACAAGACAGGAAGAGGGCTCTTGGAGAACAGAAGAACCTGCTTTAAGGACACGACACAGAGCTACAATAACCAGGAAGAGAGAGAAGTAGAAAGAGACATACTGGAGAAGCTGACCATTGCGAAATGCTGACATCGGTCTCCCGTGAATTCGATCGGACACCTACCGGAAGAAAGAAAACCAGAAAGAGAGAGAAACCAGATAGCAAAATGACACTCAAACAGACTGAACTGAGGCCCTTTCTGATCCCTTTCACAGCTCCTATACATCTGCTCTCAGCTTCCACCCTTACCTGCATCCCTAAGCCCTAGCCAAAGAGCCATCCCTGACTAGACCACTCTACATCCACCGCTGTGCCCAGGAGGTTTTAAGTAGTGTGGTGCATTTTTTGTCTTCAAACATACTTTGCTTAGGATCTGGCATGTACAATCGCAAAGGCAGTTTCTCCAAACATCTCTGTCCGAAGAATCCATTTGGACATCTGGAGGGGAAAAGGGGAGAAATCACAGAACATATCTGGCACCGTTCTTGAGGCTAAGGTCAGAAATAAAAAGTGCATTGTGATGAATGGAAAAAATAAAGGTTTTACATGTGTATTTACTCTTCACTTTGCTTTAACCAGGCACTTGAAACATCAACATTCTAGCTCTGGTTTTGGCCTGGATCTTCAAGCAGCCAAGCAAACCCCTCCTTTCCTCCTCTATCTGCCTCCTTACTTCTCACCTGCTAGAAGCACCACCTGGCAGGAAGACCTAGATGGGCTGGATGCTACTTTCAGAGACTCTCTTTGGAGCTGCTCTGTAGACAAGAGTGGCAAGAGGCACCACAGAGTGGTGAGCAGCTGCTCGGGTGACAGCAAGCATTGTGTAGGGCAAGCATCTTCCTGTTATTACCCCAGAAGTACCCACAGATATTCCAGGGAAAAGGGTTACGTTGTGGTTAGAGAAAAAGCATGGGGAGAGTCTCTGTGTTAACAGAGAGAAAGGGACAGAGAAGAAAGCTGAACCAAACAGGTCTCACATGCAGCCCGACTGCAAGGTTCTTCTGACCAATGTTACATGATGGGCCATGATGTGCCAGCTCATGGGTCACCAGTTATACATTAGCATGATACTGCAGTGGTAGGGATGGTGCCCCATGGATGAGGGACACCAGACACGTGCACCAGCTCATGAGTAAGCTCTCTGGAGCAGCTCCCAGGCTGAGCCAGCTTCGGGGGGCATGAGGACATGGGCAGGGGTGCAGCAGGAGCTGCTGAACCATGCACAGTGCAGCAGTCACAGCTGCGGATGAACCTGGGAAATGACAGCTGTGGGTGGTCAAACGCTTCTCCCCAAGGCACTTATCTCTCTCCCTCACTTCACATCTTTTCTTCTGGCCTCCTTGGATAGTCCCTCAAAGATATCCCTAGCTTTCTTGAAGTCCCAGCTCTTACCTGTCTGTCCCACAACTCCATCTCTCCCCAAATGACTTCTCCCTGCTCTAAGCTTAAGATGGTTTATCACTACAACTAACATCTTAATATCTGTTTTCCAACTTCCCAGCATCAGCAGGGCTATAGGCTCTGTGCCTCGTACATGTCAGACCTTCTCAGATGCCACCCACAAGATCACAATGTCCCTCAGTGTTCAGCAGGCCCCAGCTGGTCAATGGAGAAGGGACTGAAAAACACCTCAGCAAAATGGACGTGGACCAGAGGCAGATGTCAATGGCTTAGCTCTCTGCTGGTCTGCTCCGAAGGACAGGAAGCAGCTAGAGCAGCCTCGGCACAGCATCAGACGGATGGAGCAGGGCAAGTTCAGGTCCAGGTCCAGGTCCCATTTGCTCACTGACAGTCCAGATGAGCAGTGCAGATCTGATCCTTTTGTGCCTCTCAAAAGTATGATAATGCTTCCTCCCAGTCTGCGGTCATAGTGAAGGAGATGAGGAAGGGATAGCTTTGATGTTTGTATTGTAGTATTGTAGTATGACCAAAGCTTTAGAGTTCCAAAGCTTGTTGGCAGATTAATTTTGTGCTGTTGCTCAAGGGCTATGGCAGCACTTGCTGTTCTTGACATTATGTTTAGATGGCAAGTTACAGATATGCAACTCCAGTGGCAATAAAAAAAGTCAAGAAGAGAGATGAATTGCTGAAACTCTCTACTTGCTAAAGGGAGCACAGCTTTTTACAGCAACTATTCAGTTCCCTTGGGGAAAAGAGATAGAAATTAGAGAAGTTTTCCCTATTCATCATGACTTAAACCATTGATTTTTAATGGTTCTCCCTCAGCATGGACATAGACTGATCTGGGACGACAGTGAGGGGGCACTAGGAGCTCTCAGCGGCGGTACCAGCTGTACAGACCTAGGGTGCATCAGGCCTGCACGGATACAGTCTTCTCTGTAGGGCTGTAGCCCTTCTCTGGAGGGCTCCTCTCCAAATGGGAGAGGTGAGAGTCAACTGCGGTCTGGGGAATGATTGAGGAGGCACCAGGTGGCTGGGCACAAGCAGGACAAGATATAAAGATCTCCTGATGGACATGGATGGTCTCCCAGTGCATAGATGTCTAATTGCCACCTAAAGACCTGCATTAGCACCGCCATGGTGGAAGACTGAGGCATTTGCTGACACACTGATATACCTGTGCCACAGATTCCTAAAGGAGGCCATCTGCTTGTGGGGCAACCTGGTGGTACTCCAGAGGAGCCTCAGTGCCTCTGGAGAGAGGAAGATTTTCCCTCTGTAGGGGAAGCCTAGGTTAGAGACTACTTGGACAAACTAGACATCTGTAAGTCCATGGGCCCAGATAGGATGCACCCATGAGTGCTGAGAGAACTAGCAGATGTTATTGCTGGGCCACTCTCCATCATCTTTAAAAGGTCATGGAGAACAGGAGAGGTGCCTGAGGACTGGAGAAAGGCAAATATCACTCCAGTCTTCAAAAAGGGCAAGATGGAGAAACTACTGGGCTCTTTTTCCCCAGGACCTGGGAAACTACTGGCCAGTTAGCCTCACCTCTGTCTCTGGGAACATAATAGAGCGACTTGTCCTGGATGTCATCTCCAAACTAGTTGAAGACCAGGAAGTTATTGGAAGTGGTCAACATGGATTTACCAAGGGTCAATCATGCTTGACCAATTGATAGTCTTCTATGATGTTATAACTGGATGGCTGGATGAGTGGAGAGCAGCAGATGTCAATACCTTGACTTCAGCAAGGCTTTTGACACCATGTCCCATAACATCCTCATTAGCAAACTGAGGAAGTGTGGGCTAGATGAGGGGGCAGCGAGGTGGATGAGAGCTGGCTGTGTGACAGGACTCAGAGGATTGTAATTAATGGAGTAGAGTCAAGTTGGAGGCCTGTAAACAGTGGTGTCCCCAAGGGGTCAATATTTGGTCCAGTCTTGTTCAACATATTCATCAATGACCTGGCCAAGGGGACAGAATGTATCCTCAGCAAGTTTGCTGATGATACCAAACTGGGAGGGCTGGCTGACCCTCCAGAGGGCTGTGCTGACATCCACTGTGACCTGGACAGGCTGGAGAGCTGGGCAGAGAAAAACCTCATGAAGTTCAATAATGGCAAGTGTAGGGTCCTGCACCCAGGCAGAAAGAATGCCAGACACCAATATAGGTTAGGGGTACACCTGCTGGAAAGCACTACTGAGAAGGATCTGGAGGTCCTGGTGGATAGTAAACTATCCATGCGCCAGCAATGTCCCCATGTTGCCAAGAGGGCCAATGGAATCTTGGGCTGTGTAGGGAAGAGTGTGGCCAGTAGGTCAAGGGAGGTCATTCTTCCCCTCTACTCTGCACTGGTGAGGCCGCAACTGGAATACTGTGTCCAGTTCCGGGCTCCCCAGTTCAAGAAAGACAGGGAACTACTGGAGAGAGTCCAGCCTAGGGCAACAAAGATGATTAAAGAATTGGAACATCTCCCTGATGAGGAAAGGCAGAGAGAGCTGGGGCTCTTTAGCCTAGAGAAGAGAAAGCTGAGGGGAGACCTTATCAATGCTTCTAAGTATCTAAAGGGAGGTTTGAGGGAGGATGGAATCGGACTCTTTTCAGTGGTTCCCAGTGACAGGACAAGGGGCAATGGGCACAAGCTGGAACATGGGAAGTTCCACTCAAACATGAGGATGTACTTCTTTACGGTGAGGGTGACATAGCACTGGAACACACTGCCCAGGGAGGTTGTGCTTTTCCCTTCTCTGGAGATCTTCAAGACCTCTTTGGATACAGTTCTGAGTAATGTGCTATAGGCAGTCCTGCTTTGGCAGGGGAGTTGTACTAGGTGATCTCTAGAAGGGCCCTTCCAACTCCAACAATTCTGTGATTCTGTGATGCCTACAGAGGACCTGCAGGCACATGTTTGAATCCAGCACGATCCAAGGAGAAGATATAGCCAAAAGGCTGCATAATCTCTCCATCCCATCTACTGTCCTCCCTATCTCAATGTCTCCACAGCTCCAAACCTGTCCATCTTTCCCCCAAAGAATGCATTTCCCAGTTCTCCAAGGATGGTGCCCAGGGGACAAATCACCTGCTGGTCCTCTCACAGAAGAAAGCTTTGGAAGGCTTTGCATGACTGAGGTGGCTTTGGTGTTCGATTTCTTGCTGGTTTTCAATGCAGTTTTGTTAGGTCTTCACTGAGAAAAAAAGCTAGTGTACCCTCACTGCCCATGACCAAACTTATTTCCATGCTCCAGAGCATCTGGGTTTTGGGGCCTGTGCTAACATCTCCATGTGAGAGTGTGCTGGGCTCAGGAAGAATTTCAGGGCAGGGCTCTGCATAAGGCTTCACTGAACTCTCTAGTCATATATTTCAGTTTTCCATTATCCAAGTCACTTTTGAACCTGGAAATCTAACTCCATGGTCAGGCAAAGATCTTTGAGAAATTTACCCTCCTTTCTCATTCTTGATGTTGATCTTGAAGCACAGGAGAGGGAGACATACCATTAACATCATTTCTATAACAGGATAGCAGGGAGCCCAGCCAGCACCCAAGGAAAGCTCAACCCAAGGGGTTACCATCGGACATGAGGCCTGTTGACTTCCCCTTGATGAAGCAGAGGGAAGTAGATTGAAGAAGACACCCTGTTGGCAATCTAAGAGCACAAACCAGAGGCAGCTGGGTGATGCAGACTCACAAGGACTGCCCAAGAGAAGCATGACATTGAAGAAACCTTTAAGAAATTGCACTGGGGTTTGAACAAGACATCCAAAACAGAAGGTATCTTCACAAACCTTTTCAAAGTCTACCCATCACCACAGATAGAGTCATGAATTTATTCAGAGAGCCTTCAATGGTATCCAGTTTAGCTTGCAAAATGCTGCCTGTTTGTCTGGGATCTGAGATTTCACGTATTTTGGAAGCACATCAAAGAGCCTCAAGGGTGCTGCTGAATGAAGCAAATGTCCTACCCTTCAAAAAGAGGCACTTAGTCTGAAAGTAGCCAAAACTACCTCAGGTGCACATCTGCAAGAAGTCAGCCAAGGCTGGAACTTCAGTGTCACTTTCCATTAAGGAAAGACTAAAAATTAAGGGAAAACTGGTGGAAGGTAATAAAAACTCAGAGAAAGAATGAGTGAGGATGAGAAAGCAAAACAGAAAAGTGTCAAAGAAGCTTTGATGTCAAGACAGCTACCATATAGCTCATCTTCAGATCTCTCCAGTCAGTCTAGCGTGGGTGGGAAGAAGAAGTTTCTAGACAGAAGGCAGTAGATAACTGCCTTCCCTGTGTCTAGCACAGCTCAGGCTTTGCATCTTCAGTTACTAGTGAATCAGCACTGGGAAAAGTGACAGAAAAGAAGCCCTCATGAACATGAGCACCTTCTGTCAACTCCCAAGCCAGCATACAAGCTGCCAAGACACATGTGCCACTCTGGCATCCCTGGGTATTGATTCCTCATAAGCAAGGCTGCTGGCAGCAACAGTGACCAGAAGATCTTTGAAAGCATGCAGTGCTGATGTTTCCTTTTTCTTTTTTTTTTTTTTTTTTTTTTTTCCAGCTGTCTCATACTACTAGGCTGGTAGAGATGATTTGTTTTTTTTTTTACTAAGGCTTCAGATGTGACTTTTAGGCAAGAAATTTCCAGCATGTATGGCACACAAGTATACCAGTCTGGACAGGAAAAGCAATAGAATGCACCTCTTGTGCATGTAGAATCTGTTGCCTGTGGCAAGGGCTTCTTCAGTGGCCAAGCACACAGCCCAAGGGACAAATCTGAACATGAAGGCTCATTAAGATCAAGAGCCACCAGATGGTCTTTGATCATCCTTCTTCCTGTACATTTGACACTGGTCAAGAGGTTTTGGATGGCTATCCCAGCAAAATGGAGTCCCTCCTCCTTCTGAAAGCTCTTGCAGGAACTACACAGATGGTGGACTATTCCTGGATTTCCTGGCCCACTAACTGCTATAAGGGAGGCCCAACATGTTCTCCTCAAGGGCCAAGGGAAGTAGACAAAGCTGTGTCTGTAGGAATGGTCTTGGGGAAGTACAAGGCTGCATCAATCTCTTGCAAACAGCACCTTGTCCTGTCTCTAGCCTGTGTGGAGAACCCTCAAAACTGCCCTTACTTAACTCCAACCTTCTGTGCCTAACCAGGTGCGTGAAAATTAAAAAAATGCCACATCTGAAAATTTACTACTTGCAAATGCCATTGATGAAATCAGCCAGGGATTTTTCTGTCCAGATTCTATTGTTGCTGGAAAATGCTCAATTCTTTTTTTCAGTTTTGACAAATTCCTTAAGACTTTTTTTTTTACCCCATTTTGAAAACATCCACAAAGTTCGTCTGTTGGGTTCAGGATGAATTGCAGTTAAATATTTACACGGTAAAAAATGCAGTAAGATGATCAGTCAAATAAAGCATCTTAAAAAGTACAAACCAAAATGGCTTAAATGACCCATTCCTATGTTGTGTGCAGAGCACTTATTTATGAAAATTGAAAAGCCTTGACCTTTTGCTCAGGACAAAGCAATAATTACTGTTAATTATTATTTGCTACTTTTAATTAATAACTTCATTATCATAATGTTCCTGCTGGAAGCAAAACTTTTTCTGCTCAGCTGTTGATCTAAATATTGCAAGGGTTAGCATTATTTCCTTTGCTCCCCCAGATCTTAATTAAAGTATGCCAAATTCAGTAGATCTCATAATCCAATCCATGTTATAGAAGAATGTGAACGAGCAGGTGCTTCAAAATAACGGAATATGGAGAAGCTGCAGCAAAAGGACACAATGCACTGATATAAGCTAATGGAGTAATGTTTAAGCACGTTGCTTATTTGTGCAAAGGGCTGAAAAATAAAACACAATTCTGTCATTGTTCCCTGACCAGTCCCAGATGATCAGGCTCTGGAAAGCCACAAAAGGCTAGACTGCACAAAATCACTGATGGGAAGAAAAGAAACCAACCAGAATAACTGCAGGGGCCTTATCCAGAGCAGCTAATCAAGGCTTGTTTGTTTTATAGTTGAGTCCAAACCACAGGGACACCCATTTCTGGGCTCAGTGAAGACAGCAGTGCACCTCCCGACTGAGCTGTGGGAGCTCAGTGGGATCTGTGCTGTTGTTTTCACTCAGCCTTGCTGTTTCAGGATCAGCTTCCACCCTGATGCTTCTTAAGGGTCTGCTACAGTTATACGTGCATTAAAAAGGATACATTGAACAGGATGCATAGATAGGCCACTTGAATCCAAAAGGTACCTGATCTTATGACCTAGGATAACAGACAGCATGCAAAACCCAATGAATGAGTCCTGGCTGGTTCAGGAGATTTGGAACAGGATGTGGAGATTTCACCCCAAGCTCAACACTGTGCTCTTCATTTCCAAGGACATTGCAACACCTCCCCTCAGAACTGCTCATATATCCATGGCAAAATGATATATTTGTGGCTGTGCAACATGCAACTTGTGCTGACCAAACCAGTAGAGTCGCTTAGAGGAATAGCATAGCTCCTGACACCACAGGAGAGCTGAGCAACCTGTGCAGCAAGGAGGACCACAGCTGTACAAGATCAGCCTGATGTTCACCTCTTTGAATGGTGCTCTGAAAAAGCCCAGGGAAGCTGGAAATGTGGTTAACCCTTCAGAATGATCTTTCCCCTCTCCTGGGAAAATCTGCAGGAACCAATACAGAAGGAGGACACAAGCTAATGGGCTTCTAGGAAGTGAATATGTAATTTTGTAATTTGGTGATTTGCATAAATCAACTAGTTTAAAAATGAATTCATCTCTTCTCTATTGCTTTGTTTTGTTTTTTTATTCTCTCCTTTCACTTTTCATCCAAGGTCCTCCAGGCTTCTGACCTGACTCTCTCATGTAATTCAGTGCTGTCAGTCCAAACCCAGAGAGTTGGTTTATCTGTCAGCTTTTGTAAATCCTTTAGCCTGACTCTTGCAAGTCAACTGGTGCAACGTGATGGGGGAATGTTGCTCTATAAAGCTCTTTAAGTCTTCACAGCCCATGCAATTTAGGAAGATCCTGGCCCAGGGTACCAGGACTTTGATTACATCAACCACATGTCAAGAGGTGTATTTGAGTGGGCAGAGAGGGCCAGGCAGCAATGATACTTGGCTTTGTTCCTTTCTTTGGCTGGGAAGACCTCAACTGTAGATAAAGTGTGACAAGACCTACTGGTGAAAAGAGCATTTTTTCTGTGATACACACACTAGCACAACCCCATGGGACACAACACCCAGCAATAAAAGAATAGAGCAGCCTCAAAGTACTCCAAGCTTTGCCAAGAACCCAATGATCTCCAGGACAGAGGCAGACCTGAGATTGTAGGCTGACTGCCCTCCCAGGTGCTGCATTCCCATGGACACAACAAATCAGTCACAGCTTAAGGTCCTGAGACTTGTTTGTGTGCATCCCTTTGGCAGGCATTAGAAATTGCTCTACGCAAACTCAACACTTCCCTACAGTTATGGTGAGAAAACAGTCCTCTGTTCAGAGAGTAAGGCCTCTCTGAGCAAAATGGTCTGGAGAAGGGTCGAGAAATTCTTCCTGTCAACAAGAGCCTGGGGCTTTTTAATTTACTAAGGCTGTTGAGTCACTTCTGTATGTGTGTGGCTAAGTGATTTCCTGGGTTTATGCCAAAAATTTGCAGAATATCTGAGGCAGATCATACTTCTCCCATCAAACTTACAGGTAGTCTGTTTGAGAGTACAGATTATATCATGTTCAGATTTCCATTGACACTAGCATTTGTAGAATTTACGTCTAATAAGTATGAAATTATAAAAGTGAAAAATCCAGAAAAGCACAATTTCTGGAACAGCTCCAAGAGCATTCTGGGCTCTTCCCTGATGAAGAAAATGCATTGTCCAAGGTCTAGCTGAAGTGTATAGAAAAGGATGGAGGAGGTGTGTTTACAGGCAAACAGTTTGTTTCCCAGAATTTATAAGACCAGGAGGAACATGCTTCTGGGAAGCCTGTGAAAAATAATAATAAAAGGCCATAGGCCAATTTAGGTGGTATCTGTAACAAATTAAGCATAAGCCCTTTCCGGAGAAGAAATAATTTGAGAACCCAGCTGCTCTAACCTCTCCTCCAAATCTGTACCATTGTATCTTTCACACGCCACACCAGCAGGTCTCATGTCCTAGTGTATGGAGGAAGCTGTGAAACATTTCATCATTTTGCTAGTTTGCAGGTAGGCAAATGTGAAGTCCGTTTATCCATCATTAGCCTTACCTGAGAATTGTACATGTTATTGGGAAAGCCATTTTATGGGAAATACTATGTTCAGTTCAAATACTTCTGCATTCCTCAATAACTATTGCCTCTGGAGTCCATAAACTCCAAAATTATACCACTTCAAAAGCTAAGATTTCTTACCTTCAGCCTATGATTTAATGATAAAAACTCCCAAGAAGAATGAGTATTCAGATATCTCGTCAAGCACTAAAATCAGAAATTACTGTTCTGTGTGGAAGTGACTTAGGTCCCCTGGGATCATTTTAACTGTCTTTTCTGACAGATCTGACAGAATAGTGACAGTGCAGACCTTCAAAGCACCTCCTTTCAGTTAACACTTTGCTGCCCTCCCATATACACCCACTCAATTCCCACCTGTTTTTAGCAATTGGTATCTTGGGACTTGTAAGAAAAGGAAATAATTTTACCCTCTGCAAGTAAGGAATTAAGTCTTTCAAATGATACGAAATAATTATGTCTGTTTCATATGGCACATAAAATCTTAATGGAATCCATCACAGAGCTTCCCTTCTGTTCATTGTCTATCACAGCAGCCTGGTTTGAAGGTAGATTACTTCTTTGCAAGGCTGGAATCACTTTGGTAAAACCAGTATAACTGCTAAGACAATTGATAACCACCACCTATATCCTTCATTAGGAAAAACGGAGTCTTACCATTATAGCTGCATATAGCAGGGATTCAGGTAAGTCTTGCTGTAGTTAGAAATTGGTCCAATTTTAAAAGTCTTATTCTGGATTCAAGTTCTTCCCAAAAGAAATAGCCTTGAAATCTATGCTTTTGGCACCACCACATTGCTTACAGATAGTGATATTGATTCATACACTCCTCCAGGCTTTAAGGGCTGACCCCTTCCCAGCATGGAAAGACTGGAACTGCTGGGACTTCCCTGGTGCTACAGCTACACCAGAATAGTGGCTGTGAATTTGATTCATTATATGGGCCTTCTCCAATGTTTCTTATGGGGAACACTAGCCAGATGAACTTACAGGACCACCAAGACACATGGCAGACACAACAAACCTAAAGCACATATCTGTGGTGTGCAAGGGCTGCTCTCACTTCACACACATGGGAAATGTGGAGGACCATGGGACCTGATGGAGGACCATCAGGAGTATCTGATTTCCGTCCTATCCATCCCTTTTCATGGCTGAAGAGGCAAGCCTAGGAGAACTGGAAGATGCTGTTCATGGCTGATCTGTCATTGAAAAGTGAGAGCACAGCAGCTCAGCAGAGTGCATTTTCACATGGTCCTTCCTACTGCTCCTTGACAAAACAAAGGAGTACAGGGAGGAGTTGTGCGCAATCCAGCTTTCAGCCCTTCCAGGAGGGGTAATGGTTCTGTTCAGATGTGCCCCTCAAGGCCTAAAGAGCAGAGGTGTCTAGAGAGCATCACACCACACAGTGGCAGTGGTACTATCAGTGGTAGGTCAACATCCACAGATATAAATATCTTTGGCTGCGCATCTCCACAGAGAGGTCTGTGGGATTCACAAGGAGAAAACAGTCAGCTCTGGGCTTCTCCAAGCTGGGCACAGTGACACCTGGATCCCCAGGTTTGCTTAGAACCTGATTGCATCTGCTCAGTGAAGGCAAACCCAGGGCACCAAATGTCCAATTCACAGGAGCTCTAGGGCAAGTGCTTTGGGTTCCTACATTTCTGGCCCTGGCAATCAAACTGCACTTTGCATTCACAGTCCCCATTAGGTTGAAGGGTGATTTCTGAGATGCTATTTGTCTTGCTGGCTGTGGTAAGTTTGAACCAGGGGTGAAAGTTCTCACATCCCATTCCACATCCATTGAACTATGCAGCCCCACTTAAACCTCTCCAAGAAATTTAATTTTAATGGTTTTTTGCACGTTTTAACACTTGAAGGAGAAAAATAAAAAACCACAGCCTGCCACAAAGTGTCAGCAAGCAGCGAAAAGCTGTGTGCTAAACCCGCTCCTGGGCCCATGAGGTGCAGACAGGGAAAGTAAGAGGCCCATCTCAGCAAGGGACCCCTCCGGTCACAGAAGAGGGAGGAGGTTCTACACTGGGGAAAACTCCTCTGCTCAGAGGGGAGGAGGTGTCAGCGGGGGATGTGGAGCTTTGGCCTAGCTCAAGGAGAGCAAAAGGGACCTGACTTTCCCTGAAGCTTCAGTGAAGAAAGGGAAGAAAGGAAAAGGAAACAGCCAGGACAAACACATCCTTAGAGGAAGAGTCAGGACAAGTGAATAGTGGCACACACACAAAAAAAGAGAATATGAACCCTCCTCCCCCACCACCACCCCTCAAGTCTCCCTTTCTGAACCTGCCCAGCTCAAACTGCAATTGCCAGAATTTCAGAGCCACCCCTCTCCTGGCAGTTGCACAGAAGTCTCGTCTCCCCCAGCCAAGTAATTTCCACATTGACACAAGAACTACACTCACTTACTTGCAAGAGAGCTGATTAATCCCCTCGATGTAGTAGCATACCCCACCATTGACACAATAGGACTTGGCTGTTTCGTTGCATTTTCTAGCATGCCCAGACCAGGAGGAGAGAGTTGTGGTTACTGCAGGGAAAAAACACACACACACAAAAAGGATATATTGTTATTTCCTTTGTTGGGCAATTCTGTTTTCTTAGATGATTTTCAATTAATTCATTGGCCAAGCTGAAAACCACAGGGCTACAAACTTCAGCCTGTGCCTTTAGACCCACCTTCACCTCTACAGGCCTTTGACCTTTCCTAGCAAAAGTGGCCAAATGAAGGAGGAGTTGAGGATATGGCTTCCTCTAAGCAGCCAGCATGTCAGGACAAGATCATCTTTTTGGCAAGCTGTAGGGAAACGTGCCCCTTTCACACCACTCCTTGCCCTCCCCTCATACATGCATGCAACCCTGCACCAGCAGGCAGGTGGGAGGTTTGGTAGAACATGTGCTGCAGAGTCACAGATCCACAGTGGCAAGCTGCTGAGGCCTGATTTGCATCATGATACTGGACCAAGATCCAGAGATACAGCAGGGGACTCTTCATTGTACACATCTCTGGGAGGAAATAAGTTTTCAGGGCAAGAAACAAGTGCCCTCATTGTCCCTGGAGCAGGTCCAGAACAAGCAAGAACAGCTCCATCTCTCCCTCCCCTGTTTCTGAGCATTTTTCTCTCATGCCCCAATGGGGCTGCCTCAAGAGACCAAGCAGAAGTTCAGCAGTGGGAATGAGCAAGCCCCAGGCTGTGCTAAGAGGGAAGCAGGCAGGATGACTTGAGTTTTGTGGGGTGCTTTTCTAAATCCCAATCTCTTTCTGGGAAAAAAGCTTTCTAGCCATGTAAGGTATAAAACAAAACTAATGATACTCTGCAGTTTCACTGTAATTCCTGTCTCTGGATGACTTGGACAAACTTACAGCCCAAAATTGAGAGTCTCCATAGGCAAGACAAAGGCTTCTAGAAAGGGGAAAAACCTTTTGTTAGAGCAATTGACCCAAGTTACAAAAGCAGACCAGCTTTGGAGAATGCAGACTCATCTTCACTTAACTGAAAGAAGGGCACTCAAAAGCATCTGCTTTTTCCAGACGAATACTTAATCTCATTAAAGATATTCCCCCTTCTTGGACTACTCACCTTGCTTATACCCCAACACACTTACATCTCCACCGCTAGTAACCTACTTTCCAGCACTGTACTTGAGGTTTCTGAGGAGATGCCCTCCTCCATCCAGTTTTCTAAAGTGTGAACAAACCTCATGGAGAGGTTAGAGACTTCAGACCAGCTGCTGAAGACTAAACACCTCATTGACACAGGATTCAAGGAAGAAGGCCAGAGACAGAGCCCTGGGCAGAAGCTAGTCAGAAGCATGGTAGAAACAGTAAGGCATGCCAGAGCATGCCCCGGAGGAAGAAGGGGCTGCTGCCCCTGTGCCCGCCCACCCCCACAACAGGCACCTGCCCCCACTGTCCCCGGCTGCAGCCCACACCACCACAGCCAAGGGCTCCATTCCCATGCCCAGGTGTCAGCCCAGCACCTGCAGGGTACATCCAGGCTCCCACAGGTAAAGGAGTGTTCCCAGTGTCCTGCGAAGCCTCTCACATTTGGGTGATGCTTGGCACACGAGCAACCAAACAAGCTTGTTCTGGCTCCCTTGCTTTTAGGACTGTCTATGACTGTCTGGGGTCCATGCCCCTCTGTAGAAGGAGTTTGCACCACAGCAGCTAGGGTTGTGCACCAAGCACAGCTATTTCTATGTTTTGCCTTGAATAACAATTGCCTCTGGGGTTGTCTTTGCACAGCCATCTAGGGCAGAGTGAGCTGTCCCAAAGCGGTCTGCAAATCAGACATGGCAAATACTTCAGCAATGACTGAATCACAGAATCTTAATGGTTGAAAAGGACCTCTGAGATCATCAAGTCCAACCATACACACACCAAAGACACCCCCCCCCCCCCAAAATGCAAATTGCCCTGGGATAGCAAATAGCTGCTCCCCTCCTAGGGCACATAACACCTGGCAGCTGGGAGCCAAATGTGCAGATCAGGGTACACATACCACAGTGTATGCTGGGGTTTAGAGCAGACCATGATTTGACCAAGCCACCAAAGAAGTCCTTCCAGAGAAACCCTCAAATATGAAAACTCCCAAACTTCTGCAAGGAAATTCAGTGTTCCCTTCCTGTTAAGACTGATGGGAACTAGAAGCCAAAGTCATTGTACCATCTTTGTAACAAGTCATTTGTATAATTTATACCTTTACAAGATAGTAGCACATTTCTTCTAGGGCCAGTGGAGAGCTGCGGGTTCGGGCCAGCAGAGCTCTAATGGTGTGTGATAGCACCTGGACTTTCTTTGCTAGGCCTCCCCTTTAGTTATTTCTTGATCCAGCCACATAAACCAAACCCTATTTGGTTTGGCCATTTTAAAAATGAGAGAAGGGCAACGAAGCTGGTAAGGGGTCTAGAGCACAGGTCTTATGAGAAGCGGCTGAGGGAGCTGGGGTTGTTCAGTCTGGGGAAGAGGAGGCTGAGGGGAGACCTTCTTGCTCTCTCCAACTCCCTGAAAGGAGGATGTAGCGAGGGGGGGGTCAGTCTCTTCTCTCAAGTCACAGGCGATGGGACAAGAGGAAATGGCCTCAAGTTACACCAGGGGAGGTTCAGGTTGGATATTAGGGACATTTTTTACACTCAAAGAGTTATCAAGTCTTGGAATGGGCTGCCAAGGGCAGTGGTTGAGGCACCTGGAGGTGCTCAAAAGACGGGTTGACAGGATGCTGGGGGACATGGTTTAGTGATGTTTTTTTTGTCAGAGTTAGGTTGTTGTTTGGACTGGATGATCTTGAAGGTCCTTTCCAACCTAGATGATTCTATGATTATATGAAGATAAGACCTAGCCTGGCACCATGCAGCTGTGTCCTAAAACGTAGGTTGTCCATGGGCTTCCCCGTGCATGTGCATGGCACTCTGAGTGGAAAGAATCATAGAATCATAGAATCATCTGGGCTGGAAGGGACCTTCAAAGGTCATCTAGTCTGACCCCCCTGCAGTCACAGGGACACCTCCAACTAGACCAGGTTGCCCAGGGCCTCATCAAGCCTCACCTTTAATGTCTCCAGGGAAGAGGCCTCAACCACCTCCCTGGGCAACCTGTTCCAGTGCTCCACCACCCTCATTGGAAAGAACTTGTTCCTAATGTCTAATCTAAATATGCTCTTCTCCAGTTTATACCCATTAGCCTTTGTTCTGTCATTGCTGGCCTTTGTGAACAGACTGTCTCCAGTCCCCTCAGGGACTGGAAGGCTGCTATTAGGTCTCCCCAGAGCCTCCTCTTCTCCAGGCTGAACAACCCCAGCTCCCTCAGCCTGTCCTCGGAGCAGAGGGGCTCCAACTCCCTAAACATTTTTGTGGCCCTCCTCTGGACCTGTTCCATCAGGTCTATGTCTTTCTTATATTGAGGGCTCCAGATGAGGTCTCACCAGAGCAGAGTAAAGTGGGAGAATCAAAGAGACTCACATGAAGGCAGTGGGAGATGATAAGGGGGTCAGTGCGTTAACATCAGCCCTGTACCAACTGCCTCCTCAAGTACTTCAATGAATTACAAGCCCGAAACAGGGAGTGTGCATGGGACAAGCCTACAGAAAAGAAATGGTGAAATTAGACCAGTGGGAATAAGCACTTTGCCCCTGAGACAGGCATGTCTGCAACCACACAGTCAAACTGGTCACAAAGCTCCTGCAATGTGGAAGAAAGTCTGGATCTCCAGACTTTCAGCAAGTCAGATCTCCAGCTGGTCTCAGCCCTGGGGCTGAGACCTAAGCAGAAAGGAATAAGGAGGTGAGGGCTGCCTCTTGCTCGATGTGATTGTGAAGGATATCAAGCCAAGCTTTATTGTTGTTGTCCCAGTCAGTGAAACAGTGCAGCATAAACATATGAGACATTCAGAATAATGTAGTCATTTAGAGCATTTATTTTCCACCACACACCTAGGTTACTTGGGACTAACATCAAAATCAGGGCAACTGAGAGGACAGCCACGGTCACTGACATTGCCATGTGGACTTCCCTTCATGCAATCCATCCATGCAGAAAGGCCATGAATGATTATGCAGGGATTCTTGCACAATTCCTAACGTGCACATCATTTAACCTTTGCAGACAGCTCACCAGCCTGTTCTTAAAAATATGGTGAAATAGTTCCCCTGCAAAGAGTTAATTATTGCAGCTCAGGCTATGAATTATAGTCAATTTTTCACAAACTACAGCTACTGTTGAGGAGAGCAGGGAGACAGCAATAGTTTCGCTGCTCCTTTTTTTTAAATATAAATAACTTTGACTGGTGGGTTCATAGAGTACAGACACTTTATTCTCTCAATATTTAGACATTCAGTTAGACAGATGAACTAAGCTGGTTGGAGAGTGTATACAAATTGCCTGCTCTGTATACGCCTTATGTACTTACTGATAAAACACAGAATTGCTGAGGTTCTTCTCAACTGAGTTCAGTCAACTGCTTGTCAGAATGACATGGGTGAGAAGGTGTCTGGCCAAGCTATTCCTTAGTTGTAGCACTGTAATCCTGTGTGAGCCACACTAAATCCATGATTTACACTGATTAATACACTGAGGGGCTGTTGATCCTAACCATTCTCTCTGTGATAGATTTCTGTACGTCTGGTACAACGCTCTCTTCTCTTAATAAACCTGAGAAGAGGCTGGATGCTCACTGCTGCCTTCTGTACATTAGATCAGAAGGGCATGTGCAGACTGGAGACTCTGGAGCTTATAAAAATTCTGCTCCTGTGTGTTTATTCATTTGGAAATGACCCAATATTTACCTTTGTATTTTATTGAAATAGATCCTGCTGGAATTGATGTTCCCAGTTCCTGAGGGGGTCATGAGGATCAATAGCAGCAGAATAGAAGTTGACTCCAAAATGCAATGCCAGACTGCAGGATGCTCATCTCAGAGCATCAGATATTGCTGACCAAACCAACACATGCAGCACTCCCTATGTCTCCCATCTACACTGTTCAAGTGTTTCACTGAGGAGCAAGTTGAATTGTTCCTGAGCGCCAAGGGACTGCCTATCTCCATAGACAAGTAGCTACTGCAGGGGCAAAATCCTGTGTTATTATAACCTCCAGGCTAATCTCTCCAGCTTTATGAAGGAGCCCTTCCTATGCTTTTCTCTACCACAAGAGTCCCAGAATGCATGTTAGTGCTGCAGCATTTTATTTTCCAAAGTCTCCATCATGAATTGCAACATGATACTTCAGTGAGGGGTTCTGCTCAACAACCTAATGAGCCTTTTGCAGGGCTGGTGCCAGCATGAATGCTTTGCAGGTGGGACAGCTGAAGCCCAAGAAGTGAAGCAACATGCCAGGATCACACAATGGAGTCAGACAGAGCAGATCTCCTGGAACACGGCCTCCTGCTCCGAATGCTGGGCTTATAGCCTCAGTTCTTCCAGGGGACATCAGTTTCCATCCTATGGTTCACTCCATACTGCCCATCTTTGCCCACAGAGTCACAATGGAGTAGTAGATGTGACAGCTACTTTAAAAATACACAGTGTATTTTTACATTTAAATTACAGTGTATTTTAAATAAGCAATGAGACAGACCTGACAGCAGACAGGCACAGCTCTCTGCAGACCGACAGCAAGATCTCCAACATATATTCCTCAAGGCATCACACCTGTGTGCGTGCACTCAATTATCAGCCACATCTCCAGTTGTGGCTTTTAAATTATCCGGGCAAAAGCCACACCAGAACTTATTTTTAGTCTAATACTGAAAATTGGTCTGCCTGCGTGGCCCTTGGTGGAGTCCCTTATGTCTGTTCTAGTTATGCTCTGACTGGATGCCCTTCAACTCCGAACCAACTGCACCACGCTTGAGAGAACCTTTGGGGGATTTGTCTGAAGTTTAATTACGTGTCACTTATTACTATAGTATTTGCTGAAGCTTCTGGATGTGATTTACAAACCACATCACAGTAAAGACATCACTGCGCCACTGTAATCATGCGAGTCCAGCAGACCTATACCACCTGGGAGAGAGAACAGAAGGGAAACATTTCCAACGCCCACCCATGCTAAGCATTGGGGTGGTGGGGAAGGTATTATACGGGAGAAGAAGAGCCTGAATGAGTCTAAACCAATTAGTTCATAAACTTAAGTCCAATGACACCACCAACATGACAGCTATGATACGAATTGGTGTGTGTAGAGTTAAACTTAATTGGAGAAAGAAGGGTTTTTTCACATACCCTCCCACAGGGATCTCTAAAGAGACTTCAGAGAGGGCTTGCGATCCCCAGCAGCTGAAATAAAGGCTGCAAAAATCAATCCAGACTTTTGAGAGCCCGTCTTTCATTCACTTTCATTCATAATGTGGTGCCTCACATTATCCCCCAGTTCTCATGTTCCCACCACCACAACTCAGCATTACATCCATCTCCTGCTCTTTCTCCCTCTTTCATGTTCTCATCTGATCCCAAAACTCTCTCTGCTGCAGAGCGTCTGTAGAGTGAGATTAGACAGACCAGCCACAGCTGCCAGCCTACACAGGCTGGTAAAGTAAAAGCACTCAACCAGGTTAGCTAGATAGTGACCCAGGCAAAGGGCATGAGCAGCTGCAATGACCCACATGTTGGTTTAGAGCATCTGCCCAACGCTGACGGATCCTCTAGTAAACGGAAAGTATCAAAACCACGCTTCCTCCAGCGAGCCTGTATTCTTTTACCCTCCAGACTTTGCCTGTTTGTTGAAGTCAAGGAAATAAACTAGATGAGAACAAGAGCAGGAAACAAGCAAAAGGCATTACCTGACCTTTTCAGAGCTTTCAAATATTATCTTACCTTTTAAAAATGAAACTCACATAAGCTTTTAGTATCTTTGTCCTGCTTAAACTTTCCATCTCAGAATGCTCTACAGATTCCTCTGCACCTTCTTCCATTTTTGCCTCCATCAAAATGTTTCTAAACTTTGACACTGATTCCTATTCTGTTTACCAAACAGGTCTGCAGCCAGACTCCCAACCCATTGCATTAGCATTTTGAGTTCTCTGAATGTTGAAATGAGCATAAAGGACTTTTCTCTCTGCATCAGGGCACATGACTCCATCCCTGAAAATTCCTTCCTATGAGCACCCAACTGCACAGCTTCTGACAAACACAAGACAACATGTCTTATTTGTTTGATGTGGAAAAACATCCATTGTTTTTCACTATGGATGAAGCTATTGCAACTATTTCCTGCTTACTGGGTTCAACGGAAGATAAGAGTAGCAGGCGTGCCTTCTCTTTTGAGCCCCGGCACGTTCTGAAGAAACCATATCTATGGCTGATCTAGTCTGACAGTACTCAAACACATATACTCAGAGGAGGGTACCATGTCAAAATAAACAGCATTATGGAAAGACTTTCCCAGACTTCAGATTTCCTTTCTGAATATGGGTCACAGAGCTTAGATTGACACTGTGTAGTGTCAATCTTAACACCAGCTTTCTTCCATGTGGTCATCACACTCCATGATCCAGCTAAATGGCTCTAGCTCATTTGAAGGTGTCCATACCACTGAATGAAGCTGAGTGGCACCCCATGCCATGCACATATCATGTAGTGGGGGCATCAGGAAACCCTCTCTCTGGCAGGTCCCAGTACTCACCCCAAGTATAAGGTTGTGTCCACATATGCTGGACAAGGATGCAAGGAACACTTGAATCCAGACAGCTCTCAAAATGCAGCAGCATCTGATCCCAGATCTCTTCAAGTCTTTGGTCCCAGATACAGACTGGTGTCAGGTTTGTCTCTTCTGTCTACACCAGAAAATACCATGAGATCCCTGGGTTTCTCCATACTGTCATGAGATCTGTTAGGCCCGTATCGAACAGTGCCCCTGTTCCAGAGGTCCTGCTCCAGCCAGCATGTAGGCAAGTGGAAGAGGATCTGGGGGAGACATCTCTTGTACATCATCATAACAATGCTGCTGTTTCCAAGAACCTATAGTACCAACCTGCCTCCTTGCACTCTGTAGCCTCATGCCAAGTGCCAGCTAGGCATGGGGAAATGCTCAAATGGAAAGCAGTGGAACAAAAAATACACTTCTAGAGAAAAAAGTTACCCAAGAAAGGAGACAGAACACCTTAGAGACCTGGGCCACATTTTGAGTGCTGTCTGGTGTGTAAACCTGACTTGTGCCAAGGATGCATCAGTGTGAAGAGGTCTGTGACCACTGGAGAAGAGGAGGAAGAAGGAAGGCAGGAGTGATTCAGAATGTGGCAGGTTTTGCTAGTAGCTACACTTAGAGATGGTAAGAAAGTCTTTAACAGTGCTCCAATGGGAAAATATGTGATATCCCACTCCTTTTCTCAAGGCAGGGGAAGAAAGGAAGGCCAAACCATCCAGTAAGGGACTGGGATGTTCAGAAAAAACACTAGTTAAAAACTCATACACCAGGAGCAACAGGGCTATGGGGGTGAGGCATGCAGGGCTACATGGCCTAATGGGGTTTCATCTCCTTGCCCATAGGGACACTCTGGACCATGGAGAGAGCATGGTGAGCTTGTTTGAGGTGTAACACCCTTTTCCAGTCTACCTGGTAAGATGCCTGCCTCACACCAAAAAGACAAACAAGAGTGACCAATCCAATGGTGTTTCAAATCCAGTAGATCATTTACAACCTTTCAGTGAAACAATGAGGGGTGGGACAACCTACAGGTGCCAGGCAAGCTTTTGAATAGAGATATTTAAAAGAAATGCAAGAATTTTACAAGAATGAGATAGTTGTCAGCTTTCCAGACCATCCCATCTCACAACATCTTCATTGCCATATATCCATGTGTTATGCATATGTATATGATAGATCATCAGTAACCATAAAAATCAGGGGAGCTATGTGTTATTCAAGTACCGATTGAGAGAGATCATAAAATTGAATGTGAAGGAAATAGTCAATTACTTTAACTCTGGAGACTTTACCATTTTTTCACATCATTAAGAAAAAAACAGACAGTCAAGGATGATGTTCCCACAGAGGAAAGAAGTTTTACAATTGGAGAAGCTTCTGTGCAAGCTAGTTTCCTTTCTATTGCTGAAATTTGGCAAATTAGTTAAAACAGTATATATGTAATGCAATGCAAACATGTAGTGTGGATCTGTGCTGGTGAACACGATCGTCCTGGGGAAGGATGATCTTTGGATTAATGGTGCTGTATCTCCATATCATGTCCCCAGTGCAGTGGAAGGCTAAGTACATGGGCAAAGTTTTCTAATCAGAAAGCTTTTAAAGGATACCTGGTTAGTCCCTGCTATGGCTACAATCAGATTTTCTTTACAATCATAAAAGATGGAGCTTTCCAAGGAGGAAACATCCTCACTCTTGCCAACAGAGAGGCACAGCCTCTGCGCTGTTAGTCCTGAGCTTCAGCAGCTGGAATAGAAATACAGATCCCAAAATAACCGCCTGGTCCTCAGTTCTTCACATGCATGCTGGTTTAGATGGGATCCTGGTGGGCTCCTGGTGAAGATGCTGCATAGGTGGCACAGTGTGTCACACCCTCAGATATAGAAATAATGCCCTCCACCAGAACGAGCTGAACCAACAGCCAGGCACCTTGTATGCACCTGTATACATGCTTTCATATTTTTGTGTGGCCATTTTCTACACAATTTGTGACAACTGAATAGGAGGGAATGCTAAAAAGCACATCCACTGCTTTAAATAAAATTAAACACTTTTGGAAATCTATTCTTGCTTTTTGCAGAGTCAAGGAAAAATGTGATGGCAGGATGCAAATGTATGTGCTGCAATTTTCTCAGGACTTGTGCTTAGAAGACTCACATCTTTTTTCTTCTTTTTCCTATAGCCTCTTTTGGTTTTCTCACCTGTACTTAAGAAAAAGCCCCAAACAAGAAACCAACAATAAACTCTGCTAAATCAAAAGCCATAACAAGCAGATCTTACAAGTATCAATAAAACCATGGGAATGCTCAAAATCCATCTGTAATTTTAAGTTAATGTGCTTTTTAAGTTATCATTGCAATAGTTATCAACCTCTCCCTCTCTAAGACAGACACCAGAAAAATAAATCATAATTTTTGAAAGATCTAGGGAAAGATCATTGGCTTTCAGAGAAATCAAAGAGAAGTAGTGATTAAAGAAGATTCCAGGAGGCAGCAAAGCATTTATGCAAAATGTCTTTAAAAACAAAACAAATAAGGGGAAGGAAGCTATACGGGGGAAGTAGGGGAGAGGTACTTACACTCTTCTTCCATAACAACTATTTTAGTTTCTGAGGCTGGTAAGACTTGTGGTGCTTTCGTTGTTCCTGGGGAAATTAAGGTAAGAAAGTAGTGAACAAAATATCTATTTTGAGCAGGGAAGAGTGGGCTTAGCTCCTGCAGGGAAGAGGAGAAGAGCAGGTGCTGCTGGGTGGCGCAGACTGGGGTGTCAGTCAATGTGTTAGTACTGGTTAGAATACACTCAGGTGGGCAACTTGGTGACACAGGCAGATAAACGGGTGCTGCTGCAGGGGACAGCACAGGGCACACTGGTCCCCTCACCATAATGGGTCTCCTGCCATTAGCATCCCTGTCAAGACAAAACGACAGAAATGGCTCAGGGCTCACCTGGCAGGTGCTGAACAAAACTGTGGGAGGCTTTTTCTTTAGCCATTCTTTTAGATGGCCATGAGTGCAAAGATGGGACCACAGAACACGACAGCAAGAAAAATGTGGAGTTTAAGAAAAGGTCATCTGAAGAGCCTCCATCCCACAAGTATGTGCGATTCTGCAGCACAATGTAATGCTCGTACAAGAGATGGAGGAACATGAAACAGATGAAGACCGTGGTCCAAGGCAAGTAGGGAGCCGAGCACATGGGAAAGTCCAATGTCCACAGTCCACGTAAGCCCACTAGCAGCAACAGCCCCTTCTGGATCAAAGCCCCTCACCACCCTTTAGATGGGCAAAAGAGAGCGCCAGGAGCCTATGCTAGGTGTGCAGCACCGTGTCAGAGGCAGGAGGCGAGACCACCATGGAAAAGCAAAAGCAGAAAGAATTTTTTGTAAAAGTCTAATTTTTCCTGCAGCGTTTAGTAAATGGGGGGAGGGGGTGTTAGTTAAGGAGGTGCCTAAAAATTTTCTGAGGAAAAAAAGAAACAGTCATGTCTCAGCTAGGCCTGCATGTCCCTGTGATACCAGTATTAGACAACTCAATAAAGAGAACTGGGAAATGGGACGTTTTTTCTAAGAAAGCATCTAATTTACCTCAAAGTAATAAAAATCTGACAATAGCACCAAAGCACAATATGTTTTGGCTAAGCCCAGAAGCATTTCCTCAGAAGCTGACACTCTCACAAAGCATTTTTCAATGCAAAAGCATTCGTTTCTGAGATGGCCTTTTTGTGGAAATAACCAGAATTGCAGAGGAGAGATGAGGTGATGGGTTTGGCTGACTGGCATTTTCTAAGTGACAAGGGGTTGCTGCACTGCAGCCACTCTCTTTCTGAAGAAAATCTCTCATCACTGTGGTGGTTTTGGTGATTTACAACAAATCTGCACGGCTGAAAAGGTGCTCTTTGGAAAATGGTATAAACCGACATGTGGCAGTGGAGTAGAGTGAAGAGTACTTTGCAATGGCAACGCTGCCTCATCAGGCTGAGAAATTTTTACCAACAGAGAGAGAATCTCAGACTTTCACATCCATGTGCCTGAGGATCTCATGTGTGAGCTCCTTCTCTGCCAGCCAGGACTCAAGTGGGCTCAGGAGCCTCCATCCCTGGCCTCTGCACCCCTGGAGGGGAACAGCCTGTTGGGCTGAGGACGCCTCACTCCTCCACAATGCTCATCTCAAGGCCTCAACAGCCACCTCTTGCCATGCCACCTCCCTAGAGGGGCACCCAGAGATGTCTTCAGACCTCGTGTCTCTGTATCACAAGATGCTGTGTTAGCTCAGGACTTTTTCCCAGTCCTGGATTCACCTGCCTGTATCACAGCAATGATACAGTTGCTTCCAGCAGTCGCTTCCAGAGCACCAGTCCCAGCCAGCCTGCCCAGCATAAGAAGATGCACCAAGTTCCCAGGGATGAGGCAGCACTAAAGAAGAATATAAGGCAGCAGAACATACAGAAACAGCAATAGCTGGAGTGAGCTTCTGCAAAAGGGGGAAAGGCTCGAAGGGGAAGCCAGCTCACATATCTGCTCAGATTAATTGTTATAAACTGCTAGATCTTCACAGAGCACTGTGTTGAGACCTTAGCCACAACACGATCCGTGCTAAGGAGCCTGGAGAAGAATGCAAGCACGGACAGAAGACAGCACACAGAAGCAAGGAGATGCCCTGACAAGTTTTCTACTGAAAGATGACAGAGAAGAAGGGAGGAAAAGCTGTCAAGGTCCCAAAAGAGCCCAGCAGTAAGGAAAGAGGGAGACTTCTGGACAGCAAGTGCCTGGGCACAGACCAAGGCTGCTTGTCTCCGGGTAGCTCTGGGGGGGAAGTGAAAACAGAATACAAAGTGGTTGCCAGAGCTGTGAAAGCCTGCAGCAATTGCCATCACCTTGTTTACCCTTGCAAAGAGGCTACAACTAGCATTGAACTGCTGTCCTGCTGGGTGACCTGCAACAGCAGCAGCCAGGTGTGCAAGCAGCCATGAGTGACAAGCCAAGGGTGGATTTGCAAGGCAGCTTAGAGAATGGATTAACCAAGGCACTGTGACCGCGGGGCACAGCAGGCATTCTGCTGGGTCTGCAGCGCCTTGCAGCCTGCAGCTCCTGCTAGGAAAAGGTATAGGCCAGATCTTTGGGACTCCTTGGTTGCCTTTCAGGTCTCAACACATTTCTTGGGCAACTCAGGAGTGTCCTCAAACCTGCTATGACCCGAGTGAGAGCAGCCATCTGTCCTTGCCAGACGACACGTCCTCCTGCAGAGGAAGAACTAGACCCTGACAAATGCTGCCACTGACCGTGCATGCGGGACAGGGTGGCCGGACATCCTGGTGGCCTGATGTCCATGTTCCCGGTGCCACAAGCAGCGAGCAGGATCAGAGCTTTGCTACAGGTGCTGCTCGATTGCACTCTCCCTCTTGAGACAGGGGACAGCTGGTGGCCGGGAGAGGCGAGCAGTGGGGGCAGAGGGCTCAGAGCAGGGACATGCTGTGCGTGCGCTGCACTTGGGGATGGGGGGGCTGCACGTGCAGTTCCCAGTCAAAACAGGAGCAGGTTATGCTGTGACGGGACAGCCAGAGCGTGAGTCAGAAAAAAAGGAGCGGCAGCACCTCAGCTAGCTTGTCCTGACAGCTCTCCTGTCGTGGTCGGACAGAAACGAGCAGAGCAGTAGGGCTAACCTCACGGAAGTGAAGCATGAAGGCATGGAGGCCTGGACACGCGTGGCCTTTCTCCAGACCCTGCAAGCACAGAGCGACTGAGGCGGGGGGGGGGGGCGGTATGTGACACTNNGGGGGGGGGGGGGGGGGGGGGGGGGGGGGGCGGTATGTGACACTGCAGCCTGACAGAATAAAAGATTCAGGACCATAAACACTGCTGAGGCAGAGGTTAATAGGGAAAATAGTGCCAGAAAGCAGCAGAAGAAAGCCACCTTCCTTAACATTTGACTAATGCCACTAAGAGCATGAGAGAGAAGCAGGGTGACACCAAAGTGCCGCAGGGTCCGCAGCCCAGGCCCCTGCAGTGCTCCATGGGGAATGGCAGGAGGAAGAGCTCAGGAAACACGGCTTATGGAGAGTCATCCCTCCCCAGTCACACCCTCCTGGCTCCTGGCAACCACTGCAGGGACTTTCTGAGCTGGAGGGTGCATCCAAACCATCACGTTACAGCAATACAAGCAATACAATTACTATGACTAAGATAATAATAAAACCACCTAATCTTAGACTCCATCCGCTGAGCTCTATGAGATGGAGTACACATTCTAGGATGAAAACCAGAAGCAACTTCACTCATCACAAAGCTATGGTTTAATTACTTGTCTTCTGGTGAGTTTTGCTTCTCAGAAATTCTTTTAAAAAAGAAAACATCAAGCCCACTGGCTTTCTTTCCTCCTCCCCCCTTTCAAAAACTACATAGACTGTAAGTTTATATAAAATGTAAATTAACCACATTGCCAGTGACAGATGACAAAGATAAACATTTATGCTAAGCTGCATTTTTCTTATCTCCCAACATTGTTTTACTTGATATCCTGAAAGCATGAAACAAAATACAAGACAGATCATGTGCAGAACCTCCTGCTTTCTGCTGGAATGGCAAGATAGACATTTGTTGGCTTCTCCACTTACCACTTCTCACATTCAGGCTGCCTTTTGCGGTGTCTTTCCCTAAAACATTCTCTGCTTCGCAGCTGTACTCCCCAGCGTCTTCCAGCTTCACCTTGTTGAACTGCAGTCTGGATATCCTTCTGTTGAAAAGTACAACAGACAGTTCTTACTCAGTTGCTAACCATCCTCCAAATTGATAACCATTCCTGGCCCTGGTATGCTGCCTGGTATCTCACCCCTTCTTGAGAGAATGGGCTGCCTGACCTCACAGGCTGAACAGGCATTCAAGCCTGGCCAGGAATTGGATTCCTGGGCCTTCCCAGGAATCACAACCAGCTAATGGTTTTCCTAAAAGAACATTCCCTAAATGAGCGTTTCCCTCCAAGCCTACTGCTCTCAGCATGTTGCCATGGTTTGGTCTGACACCTGCTCTCATTCTCACAGAAAGTCTTGTGAGGGATTGAGTCCAAGAGTCCCAGCATCCCAACACACATACTTTCTGCACCAGAGAAAAGCCACTTTACTGATGGATCAGCCTGCGAGAAGGAGATGTGGAGATGCATGGTTCTGCACCTTCCTCAGCAAGGAAGCTGAGCAGCCCAGTGCTTCACTGGCTGTGTTCAGCAGTGACACATACTCAAATGCAAACACCCACAGGGTCAGGGGGACTCATTCCTTTCCAACCTGTAAATCAAAACTCTGTGTTTTGACCCAGATAGCCACCTTGTATCTTTATCTGTGCCAACAAATAGGGCAAGCACTTTGTCTCCCCCAAATATACATACTCCAGTGTGCTACGAACATGTGGGGCTGAACTACACACCATCATCTTATCAGCCAGAAGCACCTAAAAAGAGTGGGAGATGATGTTTGTGATGGTTGCCTGTCTTACTAACAACCTCTGCTTGATGGAGAGGGGAGCAGCTCTTCAGCACTATGGGGAAGACAAGCATTGCCTTTCCCATTGGCTATGACTGATGTCTCATTCTCTGGGATGTCTTTTTGACTAACAGGCCTTTTGTTGCCTAATTTAACAGCGATCTATAGGAGCCTTCAACACACACATAATACCACTCCTAAGACCACAGTGGGATTCCCACATTAGGCCCTCTGTTTTACTATGTTTCCTTCTATTTTAGCCATCTTATCAAACCCCACCCTCTGAACTCTTCTTATGAGTATATCTCTCTGCTTTCTGCCCCAAGCTTTTATCTCAGGGCTGTGTCATACAGTCATTGTATTTAGAGACTTGGAAACAGTGCCAGCTTTAGTGAGAGGTCCCACTGTCCTATGTCACTGAAGGCAAACAAAATTCCTTTTATGTGGAAAATAATCATTAGCTTTGGACATATTTGCAATGCTACACATGTCACCTGAAACTTTTCTTTGGGCTGTGCAAATCATCATCCATAGAAAGTCCATGACAGAAGCACACTGGCATCTTTTTAACACCCTGACATGCTGTTCTACTGGGAGGCACAGCGCAAGGACACAGCAACGACACATCTCACTAGTTATATTAGTAAATTAAAAGCACTTGGAGACCACTTGGTACAGCTCCCAGGATACAGGCGCTGCCCTGTTTTACAGGATGTGGTCAAGGATTCAACTGCACAAATTTAGGCCCCATGTGGAGCAATTTTAAAGTGGATGTTGACAGTATGCAGAGATCTCTTGAATCCCTATAATCCTAGATCTCCCCTAATCCACTGTGCAAAGCCAGTTATTTGGGCCAACATGTTCCAACCTGGGTGCCTAAGCAAGCAGGCTGATTCAGAGCGGCACAAAGCTGCCTTGACTGCTAGTGCTGATCACTTCTCTGAATTTTCTCAAGTCTCATCGAGCAACCTGTGACAGTCCTGGGCATCGTGGTCCTCACTGCTGTGATGCCTTAGGAGTCAAGCAGCACCCAAGAGACATTAAAGCACTGGAAGGGCTTCCACGACCTGTTGCTGGCTGATAGGCAGTTGGGCTCTACATATTGCTGGGGAGGTACGATGGGCACCCGAAGAAGGGAGTTGGCTCTGTTGGGCTGTAATGCCCACTCCAGGACCATATTCCAACACTCAGACAAGGGGCGAGGTGGACCCCTGGTCCACTGCATGCAAGTCCAACCAGACTGCCCACAACACAGTACAGCCATTACTTTCTCTCGGCTGTCTCAACCCTCACTGACCGAAGATGCCATTTGTTTTATAAGCCACCCCTATGACAGGCTTGTAGCTATTTCTGCAAAGCAAAGTGAAAAGGCAGGCAGCCTTGAAAGCCTGTGCATGCCTTGAAAGCAGCTTGAAAGAGCGAGGCTCTAACCCAAAGTCCTGTAGAAAACAACACCCTCACACATTGGCATGTGCAGTGTGGCTATCTGCCAGTGCAGAGCTGAAAGCATTAATGAACATACTGCCTTCACCACTGGAGGACAGATACGCTAATGGTAATGGTTGCATCTGGTGTGCAACCTCATATGCACACCAGATTTCACTGTGTGTAGTAACTAGAAAAGTCCACCACAGCATTAGAATGTCACCTATGTACATGATCCTGAACAGACAAAGGGTTTTAAGTCCCAAGATACAAATTAGTAAGTTATTAGTGACACAGAAGGTTAATGAAAGGGGATGCACTGGATAGATTCATCTCCAAGAACAGCATTAAAGACATTTGGTCTGCTACCTGGAAGTGGAGAGGAATGTGAGCAAAATGAAAAGCGATGTTTAGCATATCAGCATCAAGGTGAAACCAAAGAGGATTATTTTGATTTCATGCACAAGTCTGTCAAAAGAGCTTATTTTTATTGAAATTCTCATGGACTGCAAGATCCTCTTGAAAAACCAAAAGCCTTTTCTTGCTTATCATACCCCAGACCAATGGTGTAGCTACTCTTGGTCTCTATACTGTGCTGTACAATGTCAGGTAACTGACTTGAGGGAGAGAGATGACAGGCACAAGCGAGGAGCAGTTATTATGTGGAGCATAGCCACAATAAAGAGAATCTCCCTATTGAAGGAAGCACTGAAGCAACCGGAGAAATACCTTCTTTCACAGCATTAGTAATGCACCTTTTAATTCACGTGGATAATGCCTGTGCACTACAAAAACTGAACTGAAGGACGTAAAAGAGAGTAGACCTTGCTTGATCTTTGTGTGCAAAGATGACCAGTCTGTCTTTGTTTCATTTTGGAGCTACTGAAATATCTCAAAACTGCCTAGGAAATTGGTTTTTTGAATTCATGTTCTTCCTCCTGCTGCCCCCAAGGCCAGGTACTTTGTTCACTTGAGGGCTGAGGCACACTTTTACAGAAATACCAAGCAGTAGCATACAAAGAATCATGTTGTGCACAGGAGTCTTGTATCAAGTCCCCTGCTGCCCTTTTGGGCAGCATGTCTCTTGGGGATGCCAGCCCTTGGGAAAGACATAGCATATGTGTTCACAAGGGTGCCTAGCTGCCAGTGGATGCCATTCTTCTGGAGGAAGGCACTGCCTTGGGCTGTTTGTTCAGTGAAAGGGCCAGGGTCACTGACAGATCCCATCATTTCACTGCAGTGCAACTCTGTTGACATTTCTTTACTCCAGGGGAAAATCTGCTTCATTGTCTTTTCTGACCCTCAGCACATATGACTTAGCCGTGCACTAATTATCCCCTGTAGTGCCAGTAGAGGAATAAGCCATGGGGAATATGTTGTCTGCAAGCTCTGGGGGATAAGATTCACAAGGAGACCTTCATCCTGGCCAGAAGAAGATTCCCCAAAATACCTTTCTGGCCAAGAGAAAAGAGTCCCCCAGAGGGCAGTTCAGAGTGATGAGTAAATCATCCTCTGCAGTGCCAATCTCCAGACTACAATGGGAAAAGGCAGATCAGCCTACACAAAGAGCCTGGCAAAATCTGGGTGGGAAGGGTGGCCTCATTCTGCTGTAATTTAGACATCTCAGAGTTAGACATCTAAATGTGAGCTTGGGCCCTGAGGCCTCCAATATAGTCAGAGGAAAAGAAGCAGGCACTTCATCTCAGCCAAGGAGGAACTTTTCATGATAGGAGTCATGTTCCCACCGTCACTTTGGTCAAGCTTGAATAATTTTTCTCCTCTTTCCTACTGCCAAGTGGAAATGGGACCATCTTCCAAGGTCATCTCCTCACAAAGCCATTCATCTCAGAACATGTGAGTCGCCACCACAAGACACCTATATTTCACTGAGGATTCAGTATTCCCTATGTGACTTCAGCCACTTCTGCACCGTTCCAGACAAAAATAGCTCTAGGATTACTACTGTTTTATTAGTCTCCTAAAAATAAAGTAGCTAGCTTCTTTATTACTAAGTAAAGTAATAAAGAAGACAAGGAATTAGCTGGTGAAGAGAATTTGAAGACTACGCCACACGCTACGTGGCCCCTAAATTGTCAATGAAGAATACTGCACATAGTAAATTAACCTGAGATTCTAGGAAAAGGAGATTCCCAAACATGACCCTTGTAAAGGACACACTGAGTACACTGCTGTGGCTACATATTAACTCCATTCCTCTCTGTTTGGACAGAGAGACAGTAGCAGGAAGCACACTGATACTACGGAGAGCAGAAAGGCCAGCAATTGCTGTAACGTGTACTGCTTACACTTCTGCCAAAGATTTAATTGCCTATATGCTGTCCTGGCAATCTGCACGGTGGTGCAGTGCCCTGAGAGAGCAGGTTAATAATTGGCAAGAAGACTCAGAATATCCAATTCTTCAGCTTACAGTCAAGAAGTTTTGTCCAGCAACCATCAAACATCAGGAGCCCCACTGGCTGGAGCAAGGGATTTCAGTGCCCTGGCCTCAAGGAACACATTCATCTTCCCCAGCATACTGTAGAGTACAATCAAGAAGCTGAGATCACTGCAATGCAGAGCAGAGCAGGGCTGGCCATGGCAAAGTACCTGTCTCCAGCAGGATGGAAGTGGCAGCCAGGAGCATCCCCTCCCCTGCACAGCCAGATGGAAACCACCTCAGCCTCTTCCCAGCCCTTCAGTTACAGAGCAGCACAATATAGCTGGGCAAGCCAGCTGTGCTCTGCAGTGCTTAAGAAAAACATGTGGACCTGTGCTGGCTGCTGTGCACTCCAGGGCATGATCTGTCTAGCTCAGGATTAGCTACACAAACAAAATAGGAAAGAAGAGAGAAATAATGTCCTCAAGCAAAGCAATCAAATAAGAGGGGTAAGGACAGAAGGTTGAGACTTTTCAGCTTGGCCATCATCCCTTCTGTCATGGGTAAATTCCTCCTTCCTCCTCCCCTCACACCATCATCTGCCCTGCTCAGTGTTTCACCCACTGGGACTGTGGGAAAAGCAGGCGTGGAAGACAGGTGGGTGCCCAGGACAGGACCAACCGTCCCCTGATCCCTTCTACCTGCGCTCTTCTACCCCTGTCCCCCAACGTTAAAGTGCTGTTCTAACCTGAAAAGCAGATTTGCCCCTTCTCAGCTCAGCCGTGCTGTTGTCTCTCTGTGCCCAGGCTTAGGACAGGCTGATTTTAAAAGGAAGACTCGACCAGTCCTCACTCTGCAGAGCTGACACTGACACTGGTCCCTTCTGGTTCATGCAGTGTCAACAGAGGAGGAGAAGATCAATAAGTACACTCCAAAGAGCAGGGTCACTTGTGCAACCCCCCTCCATCCTCCAATTCAGCCTGTGGCTGCATCGATGAATTGCCAGGGATCTTTCCACAATAGGAAGAGGTGTAAGGCAACAGAGGCAGCATAATGCAACCACTCCAGTCCCTGGAGTGGACTTTGTGGCCACTCTGTTGAGAGGCAAATCCCTCTGTGCTGCTGCTCTTTGTGCAGGCAAATCTGTGGCAGCTGCCAGGGCGTGAAATCAATAAATACGCAACAGTTGAATTTTGGGTTAAGGCTGATGCACAGACCCAATGTCAGTGCAGGGTTCCTTGTATTACTTATCCTGGAACTGAAGGCAATTGATCCATCCCACAAATGTTTCCTCCAACTCCAATGCCAGGATATTAATTTCTTTGAGAGTAGATCCTAGAGCAGTACTGTGAGGTCAGGTCAGAGCAGGTTCTTTCCCTGCTTCCTGTGAGATCTCACAGGAGCAGCCTCCCAAGACCTCCTAGCACCAAATGTGGAACAGATACATCCCTGTCCCAAAGAGAGTGTGATAATATGACCCCAACAGAGAGTGGAGACACTCCCGGTAGGTGTGGAGCCAGGTCAGTGTCAGTGTGCAGAGGTCTCACTACCTCAGCAATTAAACCACAAACTTGTTCTGTATTGGGGAGGGAAAGTAAGGGTCAGTGCTGCTGAGGAGAAGGCACAGAGGTCCTAGTTTGGAAGCGTATCACGCATTAGATGGAGGCTGATATGCTGGGCAAATGAGAGGTAGGACCAAAAATACAGGGACTGCCAGAAGGGCGTAGGAAGGCCTGAGAGTGCCTTTAAAGCAAAGCCAATTAGTTTTTAAGAATCAGAAGAATGTGAGAGGCAAGTACCATAGTACAGCTGTCTGAGGGGGGAGACCTGTGCAGAGCACAGGAACAGAGATGAGCAGAGCCAGGCTACAAATACTTCCATCAGGTAAAAGCCTGTGTGAGAAGAGAGGTCATGGGAAAGGGATAGCGCCTTCAGATGGACAGAGAACTACCCCTCCAAAACCTCTGCAAAACATCTCACCATGGTGGTACACAGGGTTGTGCAAGAGATTCAGTTACAGTTTTGGGGCTCCTTTCTGAGTTTGATGACTTTGGGATGCATGACATTCTTTTCTTCACAAGTTGTTTTTCTGCAACTGGTATGTGCCACAGATCCTCACCAGTGCCTGATCCACAAAGTATAAAGGGGGACCTGGTAAATTCACAGCTGTAAGTATCTATTGTGCTGTCCCAGATGAACTACCTGCAGGATCAGCCTCAGCCCTCATCCCAGCCCTCCTCCTCCATAGCAAAGCATCTGAACCTAAACTGTATGAATGAGATTTCAGCTCATGTCTCAATGAATGCTTCAACCTAATCTGTGGCATTTTGCGACTACAGCAGGCTAAGGTTGGCAAAGAAAGATTTATATTTTTTATTTATATTTTTTTTAAGCAGCCAACATGACTGGAAAAACCATAGAAAATTTCAGGGACAGAAAGCTCCTTCCACCTCTAAGTTTGCACATACCATCAGCTGAAACAGCACCGCATCTGACTGTAACTTGTTAGCCACTATAACTCAGTCATGCTTGATTAAATGCCCATTCCCTGAATCTCATAGGAGCCCCAACTTGCAAAGTTTGATTGTTCTAGCTCAAGACTCAACTACTTCTCTTTTCAGTTCTCAAATTCCCTGGTTCAGTCCCAGGTGCATTGGCCAAGATGATGTCCATCATTTCCTTTAAAACAACAAACAGACAAACAAAGGAGATGCTGTCCTTCACACCCCCCTCCAATAAAGTGCCTTCAGCAGCTTAAACCAAATCCCAAATATCGGAGACTTATAATGACATCGTGAGAGTTAGCAAGGCAGAAGCTCCCCTGGTGATTATAACAACACCGGTGCTTGAGAAGAGTCTTAGCTTCAAGGCATCTGGAACTGCTCTTGCAAGATCCATTGTCAAATGAGCTTTTTCCTTTGTTTAAAAATGTCAGCCTGAAGACCCCTGCCAGAGTGGTGGTATAGCCTGCTTGGGTTCACTCTGGCTCCCACAAGGCTTCAACAGTTCTCTTTGCCCCTCCTTGTCTCCAGGCTCAATTAGGAAATCATTTATCTTTATTGGCACTCTTTTCTCCCTGCTGCTTTGGCATTATTTTTTTTTTTTGCCTTCATTCCAGAGCAGTGAGCTGTACAGGGAAGACCACAGCCCCATTCATTGTGGGTGGGGAATAATCTACAGCAGGGAGCTCTACAAGGAAGACCCCAGCAATGAATCTGCCCCATCTAGTATTGCCTGAGGGACTACTGTACAGAAACAGGAGAGGAGGGTATCCCTTGGCTCCATTTACAGGCTAACAATAGGGATTCCTGGTGATACTGAAAGTAGGACACTACTCCCAAGAGATGTCATATGGTCAGCCTGTCCCAAGTTGAACTGCCAACCCTCTCCAATCTAATGATACGCCTACTTCATCACCCCAGCAATCTCCCTTGGTAAAAGAGACACAAAGAGAAGAGTCTGTAAGGACAGTCACAGCTAGAAGACTACTAGGCTCCTGGACCCCTTCTGATTCCAGCTTAAGATCTATATGTCTCAGGGCTGAAACGTGAGCACAGCCTGTAGTGGGGTAGGTTCTCTACACCTCTGCAAACAGAAAATCCCTTGGCTTTCTCCACAATTCGCATCTGACCATTTGCTAGGACAGTTGGAGAGGCAAAATCCAACCTTAACTTCTTGGGAGCTAGTGGCCTCAATGAGATCTCAGGTGCACTCAGCAGAAAATAGTATAATTTTGGCAGCTCAGAGGGAGAGCCACTCACTGTGCTGTAGTCCCACTGCAGCATGCAATTCTTTCTGGGTATTTCTCTAGGTTCCCCATCAACTGTGTTTCATTTAAATTGAGCCAGAGATAAAATTCCAGCCAATAATTCCTTCCACCTTAAAGAGAAGTTTCCTCTTTGTGTAAGCCAGGCTTGCCCCAGCCTGTTACTAATTACAGATGGAACATGCAGTTCAGAAAGGAGGAATCAGAATTGTTCCCTTCCCTCCAGCAAATACCAATTGAAAAAAAAAATTACTCCTTCATCTAATGGCACCAGAATTTTTGCCGGTAAGTTTAAAAAGCAAGAGGGAAGATGATTCATGGAAAAGCCAAAAAGCTGACATGCGGTTAACTGCTCTTCTCCTCCTTACAACATACACTTCCCTTATTTTCAAAGGGATCTCCTAGTCTAGGAAGGCCCGTGGGATCAGATGAAAACTGTATCACAAAAAAAAAGGGCTTCAGTCATGCTTTCTACTTAGAGATCTCAAGGGTCTTTAAACATACAAGGAGGAAAGCCAAGCACAGAGTAGTAAAGGAATGAGTCACGGAGGACAACCATGTTCATCTTGTTTCCCCTCCTAATCCTGTACATGTTGCCTAAGCATCACAAAGTTGCAGACAAAGAGGCCAACACAAAGTTCTTCCCAGCCCTGCAAGGGACTCACAGGTCCATGGGAAACACAATGGACAACACCTCTACATCCTGGCAGGACTCATTTTGGCTCCAGCAGACAACTCCATTAGGTCTTTGGATCGAACTTTTAAAGACATGATCCTGTGCACCTGGATTGGTGCTGCATAGTCCATGAAGCTTTTTGTCTTGTGTACTTTCTCTATGAAAGTCCCTTCCCAGTGCTCTATTTCTAGCCCTCTGGAAACCCCACTCTACTGTGAACTGAAAGGAAGAGCAGAGGGCTATCTATATGGCAATATCATCTCTAAGAGGAGGCAGATATGGGGTATAAAGCCCATTATTCTTGATTTAATCATCATAGTATGAGACATCCTTCTTGAGCTTTACATGTTAGGGTGCTTGTCTTTCCCCTCCTAACTTGCTGTAAGTAATAATGTATACCCATATACCATGTCCAGTTTTGTCTCTCTCTACTGAACTCAGCCCCACTAACTACTTAATGCAAGGTCATGAGGGCTCCCTCGATCCTCAGCATCCATGCACAGAGCAATTTTTAATATTTATTGCATGCAGTCAAGACCAGAAGGAGGCAGGTCCAATGTCAGACAGCACTCTGCCCTCCAGGTGTTTTCAAGACCTGAGACCTAGCAAGCCCAGTGGAGAGGAGAGCCTGAAAGCTGAGGATGCCAGACCGGGTGTCCACAGACCCATTCAGATCTGCTTGGATGAAGTGTTCCCGCACTGCCACCTGCTCAAGAAGGGGTAAATGGTCAGATTAAAGGGGTAAAGTGGTTATCATCTCAGAGCTGTCCCAGCTCAACAGCTGCTTGAGTCCAGCCTCTATAGCCCCAGGCCCAGACTGGCAATCTCTCCACTTAATTGCATGTTTTAACGGCAGCAGGGAGCAGAAACAGGATGGGGAGCAATTCCGGGGACAGATCAGGGGGGAATCCTTTGGGCTCACACCTTTTCTGCTGAAGGAGCCTCAGACACTGGAGGAGGCAGGTGCTCAGCTTGCTTTAAAATGTTTATCCTTGAGCTTATTTTGCCAGCAGGAAGCACTTCTAGCACGCACATATCTTTGGCCTGTCACTGGCAGGCTGTGAGCCAACGTGTTGCCATGGAAACTGGTAAATGCAAAATTATGACTTGAGAGTAGTGTCCTGAGGAAAGAGGAGCAACCTTCTTCCATATGTTTATGTCCCAACCCAGGGACACAGCCCACCCTGCACCGCTGTGGGTGGGATGCCATCATGTAACAGCTTCGTGCTGGACACGGGGTGCCAGGAGGCAAGGAAGGACTATGATCTCTGGGATCACAGCAGGGAAATGCTGCAAGACGCGCTTTTCGCCATTGCCAGGATCTCTCCCCAGAGACTTTTGCTGGGTGTTTGGTCTGGGGCTGATTGGTCTCTAGCTCTAAGGGAAATAGCTCCTCAAGATCCCTGCAAGACCCCAGCGCCAGCGTGCCAGGGCTCCCAGGAGCTGCCTGCCCACAAGGATGCAGTGTCCACATGCAGCATCTACAAGGACCTTCCCACGCCTGGCTGCAGTGGGTGGCGCGCACAATTCCTGCAGGGCATCGCAGCTCCAGTACTGATCGGTAAACAACTGATGCCATGAGGCTGGTGAGGACCACATAAATTCTGAGGGCAACAGAGCAAAAAGGCAGGCTCAGTTCTGCCCTTCCTCTGTGCCTGCACGCCCTGACAGCCCTTCCTGAGCAGACAGCATCCACTAGATACAAGCCAGTTATCCTGGATCCACTGGTGTTTCTAGCCTGTCTTCCACTAATCACCTCTCTGCATCATCCCCAAACAACCATGAATCCTACAGTTATTACAAAGGAGTTCAACCATTTGGGGTATAACTCTGAAATCAAAATTAACAGGACTGAAACTAAATTACAGCAATTGACAATGGCCCATTTGAGCATAGAATCATAGAACCATAGAATCATATGGGGTTGGAGGGGACCTCTGGAGATCATCTAGTCCAACCCCCCTGC
>BJBW01002580.1:0-70050 GCA_004320125.1 Scolopax mira
ATAGGTCGTCTCTTATCTAGTGACATAGTCACTCCATCAGAGAAGGCCAATAGGTTAGTCAGGCAGGACTTGCCCCTAGTAAAGCCAGTAAAAGGCAAGCAGGCACACCTAATTCAACCATCTGAAGTTAATACTACTCCTTGTCTGCTTGCTCCTCTCATAGAGGTCTCCAAGTCCCTCCAAAGGACATAGGTCACTTGTGACTCAGTTTTCATAGGCAAACCGGTCCCTCAACAAAAACGGGTTCATTCATCCTTTCTATCCCTCTAATAGACTTTGACACCTCCAAAATACAGTCAACCTCAGCTCAGTTTTAGTGTACTCCTCTATGTTAGTCCCAGTTCTACAAACATTTGGCACTTCCTTAACTGTATTGCCCTAACAGAAATAAATCACTTACTGCAATGCCAAAGCCACAAGTAGGTTTTTTATACAATTAATTTCAATTTCAAATAATTTAGGCTGGCTATTTAGTTTAGGTAGAACATTGTTTTAAAACAAAACATATACAAAAGTCCTAATTTTGTTTTCAGTTTTTGCTAAATGACTTCATCTGATTCAAACATAGACTGAGATCTCTCAGTCCACAAAACTGGAAAAGATACAAAAAAATTCCTAAGTTTACTCAGAATACTCCAAATGAGAAATTTACATCTTGTCTGTTGGTTGGATTTTATCTGTCTTAGACAGTTTCTTGATTTTGCTTGATGTAAATATACTAGCAGCTATTTAGCTGTTTCATAGAGGGTTTCCAAATGGAGAATACTGCTGTAAAGTTCTTTGCAGGGGGACAAAATACTTGATCAAACTGCACCATTAAAATAATGCTCAGCAAAAGGAACAAAGCAATGAAGAGATGAACACTTTAAAGTTATAGGCTAGATGGTTAGGACCCATATTTATCATTTTTATTGCTGTGAATTAAAGCAATTATTTTCTGCTATTCCTTTTGGAACTTAGAAAAAGTAGTGAATTGAGTCCCCGTATATAACCCACCAGCAAGTGCTGAGACAGCAGTGTCTGTAAGGCTACTGATGTTGCACCTCATTTAAAACTGAAAGCAGCTCATAGAAAACTGAGACTGCTACTAATAGGACATAGAGTGAGTCAGTTCCACAAGTCTCTCTGACCTGATTCACACTTAGAATAAGATCACAAACCAGAAATCTTCAAAGCCACAACTGCACTTCATCTCACGTCTTCGCATCATTTTCACATGACCATCACTACATCATCTGTAACTCGCAACTGCCTCTTCTCCCTCAGTCCTCCCTTAAAAGCAAGATTCTTCTGAAGGTTTCTCTTTTTTTTTTTCTTTTCTTACTCTTCTCAAGGGTGACTATAAAAAAGGGCTGTGGAGAGAGAAAAACAACCTTGGATTTTACACACACAAGTCATTCCAACTTTGCTATCTCTGTTTAACAGGGTTCTTCCTTCCTGCTATTATTAGTAAATCTCACGGTTTACTTCTCTCAGTATTGAGCTGGCAGATGATGTACAAAAGAAGAAGGATTTCTTACTTATTGGCTTCTGTCACCGATAAATCCTGTGTACCTACACACTGGCATGGAAAAAATCTCTTCCTGTGGAAGGCTGTTCATCACATTTTTCATGCATTGTTGCTGATATGTTTAACTTTTTTGTTTCGCGACTCAGCAATGAAGCAGCCATTGTTTCCAAAGTGCTGAGCAAGTCCAACTGTGGGAACGAGAGACGTGCGACAATTCTCAATGGCCTCTCTGGTGGCTGCGGATTGAGGCACGGGGTGGGGAGAAGGCGGGGGTGAGGGGGAACCTAACTGCAGAGAAGAGAGAGTTAATTGGACTAATAACCTTTTGGTACAGTTATATGAATGACATGTTCTGCTTCAGCTTACTTGTAGTATCTTATTTTTCATGAAAATTTCTGCTCTTTAGGCATCTAATCAGGTCCATCCAGGTACAGAGCTCACGACTCACATGGCCAAGCATGTTCTTATAAGCTTACCTGTCCAAATGCAGAAACCAGCAAAACCTCTAGTGTAAATTTCATGGTATAAAACACCAATGTCTCACTTTTTCTTCCTTTTATGAAGTCTTCTTCTACAAAAGCTTGTGCCATTCTCACCATAAGGCAAGTCATTAGAACCCACATAACATTTGAAAATAATACCACCTCAAACATCTTTGCAGAGTAATCTGCTTTTCCCATTTCTGCAATTTTCTGCATTTTTCCATATTAAAGAGCTACACAATTGGTCTGTACAAGGATCATATTTGCAAAACATATTTAGATGACAATGCATATTCCTCAGGGACAAAATATTTTACTTTAGATTAATATATACAGAAAGTCTTTGTGAGCTATGACAGGAGACATTAAAATGATCAGAGGTACCTATATTTATTAGGAATGCAAGTGGCAATTCTTCCAAATAAGAAAATTTAAAAATTAAAACAAAACCAATCAACTATCATTAAAGATGGCAAATATTAATACACATTACTTCATAAGAAGAGATAAAACGGAGGTAATTATTACGCATACTTATTACATTCTTATTAAAGTGACCAGTTCATAAAATATCTGGGTTTAGACTGCAGCATCTTATTCATCTTATATCTCAAGTCCCATGAAACAAGCAGCTAAATACTATAAGAGATCACCTGTGCCCTCTGAGTGGAAGGTATTTCAAAGTGCTGCTTGTGACTAACTAAGTGTTGATTTACACAAGATAATAAGCCTCAGTAACCACATATGTACACATATTGCTCCTGGATTTGCAAACACATAAGCATATGACTAATTCTATCTTAAGAATAGAGGTATGCATGGACTTACATTTGCCCTGTTGGCAGGAGCCCAGCTGCAGGAGCCTGTGACAGACTCGGTCCTCAGTCTTCAGTATGGGAAAGCCAAATGCTGAGGTGGGCAGTCACATTAGGTACCTGAAGGTAAAAGATTCATCTATAATCCATTGGAAAGAATGCTGCACTAGAGGATCACTTAGAAAAGATGCAGAATTATAAATACACCTCCTGTGTTTAAGTGTGTAGAGAGGAAAATTAACACTATTTTGCTGAAAACCTGTTTGTGACCTAATTCTATGGGCAGCTATTGTAATGCTGGCTGCTTACTCCCATTTCTGTCTGCAGTAATCACTGCCTAAACTCCAACCTAGAGTTACCTATTGATAAGCAAGCATGCATACAGCAGGCAACAGAATAATAGACAAGGATCTAATGTTTTCAAGGATACATTCTTTGCATATTAACACCAGCTGCACCACTCATTAGTTGAAATACAGAGAAGAAACCTGAAAACATTCAATTTTTAAAGTATCAGTTATCACAGCTCAAGCAAATAAATACATAAAAGTCACTGAAAATAAAAGTCCTCACAACTTATTCTGTACAGATGAGGCTAGGTTACAAAACAACTTAATCCAACAGCACAAGAGAAAAACTAGCCACTCATTAGCAATGGAAATGGCTTAATCCAGTACAAAGTTGATTTATACACAAGATTAAATGATTACTTAGAGCAGTTTGGGTCTGAGAAATTGACTGTTCTTGCAAAACCTAAAACAATGCAACTATTTAGTTTAACGAGATTACTTGATCACATTCTCAACTACCTACAGAGTGAACAGATTTAAACATAACCCACAATATAAGAGATACTAGAGTCAATGCCCTGTATTAGACCTCCATTGAAAAGTACCCATTGTGAAAAGTAAAGCTAATTAAGTGCTGGCAAAGCTTTTCAAGGGTGGACTGAACTTGAGTAAAAAATTAGATTGGGTGCATTCCTGAAAAAAAATATCTAAATATGGATTTAATATAAATCTTCCCAGATTAAAATCTTTGGTTCACATTACACAAATGTCAAACTAGATTAGCATAAATCTTGCATAGATCTCACATAAATAAGGAAGACAATATACAGAGGACAAACTTTGAAGTAAGATTTAAAATAAAGGTCACATGACAGGTTGCTGGATTTACATCCAGACTCATCCTGTCATTTGAAACATAAGGCGACATTAGCTCAAAAATATCTCCTTTCAAAACCTTCCTAGCATTTTGAAAAAGAAACAGGCAAATCACATTTAATTTGGAGGAGAAGGCTGTTATATACTGGAAATTGTGACAATGCTGTTCTAGCAGATGAATTATGAGTTACATTCCTGGAGACCTGTACACTAGAGACTTCTCATAGCCATGACCTTTGGAGGAGTATGGAACAAGGAGAAGGAAGGGAAAAGGAAGAGGAACAGGTAGACTCTAGGGAACAGATATTATTATCCTCAGGACCAGCAGAAACCCTAGCAGAAATAAAAGAGTTTGATGTTTATGTCCACCTGACACACACAGTTCTTCAGTGCTTGCTGCACATTACTCAAGACAAACTGAATTTCACTGACTGAATTTCACTGAATTTTTTATAGTTGGAAGGGACCATAGAGATCATCTAGTCCAACTCCCCTGCTGAAGCAGGATTGCCCAGAGCTAGAGCATGTCACTCAGGACTGCATCCAGGCAGGTCTTGAAAATCTCCAAAGAAGGGGACTCCACGACCTCCCTGGGCAGCCTGTTCCAGGGCTCTGTTACCCTCACTGTGAAGAAGGTTTTTTTTTTTCTACAAATATAAATAAATCACAGTTTTTGTTTTGCTTTTTCTTGCTCTTCTCTCTCTCTGCCTAGGATTAGACATTAAAAGCTTATCTCCTTGGTTTTAGATTCAGAGAAGCTGTAAAAGCTCAGAGGTCAAACATTCCTTTTGTCACAAGCACAAAACTTGATCCAAAACATGAAATATTGTGAAAATGAGTTGCAGTTGGAATAGTTATAACTTACATTCACCTTTGGGCTTCAGAGTCTGCAGAAGCCCCACCTATAATACTGACCACTATAATTTTCTTCTGAAGATCATTTGATTTAAGCAGCATTTTTGCCCTGCAGTAATAAGACCAATTATTTGAGAAAGATATTCTGAAGCTCTGTCCTCACTGATTTTATAGTTAAGAGAGGCCATTAGATCACCCAGTTCAAGAAGGGCAAATCCATGGTTAGCCATTTAAACAGGGTTACATCACATGATAAGCAGCATTGCTGTTGTGGCACAAGAACTTCTGAGTGACCATGTTAAGTCCTGTTTGGAAGAGAGAAGGTCTGCCAGGCTAAGGCAGATACCACCAGACAGTCCCATACTGAGCAGAGCCATGCCTTGTCTTCCACTTCTACAAATCTGTCTCTTCTCTGGGCTCTCCAAGATACGTAGGATGTGCTGTGCAACTCTCAAACATGCGAGTGATTTGAACAACAGCTTGTAAAGTTACAGAAAGCATAAATATCAGAGATGCTTAAACCACCCTGGTGGACTGCACTGTGGAGGTATCTTCACTCTCAGCCTCAATGCTGCAGACAGGCTTGCCTTTGCACTGTTTGGGATGAACATGTCCAAGTCTGGAGTAGACCACCTTCACAGCAAGTGACCCAGAACACCATCTGGCTCCAAACAAACTTATTCTGTGCTTCCACATTCAAAGTGCTTGAAATTAAGAGAAAGAAAATAGTTTTTAAAGCTTTAGGCTGCAATGCGCAGCATGCCCGAGAGCACAACATGGTGGGCATTCAATGGCATAAAGCCATATGGGAGACAGCTGGCTTGTTGTGCTCATCATGCTACCCAAGCCTGCCACAGGCCATATCCACACCATCCAGAATAAATGTTCAACCATGCTACCCCATCAACTGAGCCTGCATTTCCTCTTGAGGGAATGTAATTGATTTATTCAGGGAGCAAAACTAGTTTAGATGGATGGCTGAGGCCCAGAAGTAAAACATGGACCATTTCTGAGCCAGACTGACAGTGTAAACCACCTTCAACCACCCCTGTTACTTGTACTTTTATTATACCTTTAAGCAACTTGCGCAATAATGACAAAATTATGCAAGCATAAGAAGCATTCCAGCATACTTTCCAATGTTTATCACCTAAAGAAATCATACAAATACATTGCTTTATTTAAATTTCATATCATGTACTACAAACTACCATGTTACCTTGGTTTGAAGCTGTCTACATATAGTCAGTATTAAGAATCTATTACAAGCACAGCTATGGGTACAATGCAAGCACGAATATAGACCTCTATTTTAAGAATATATGTATATTCCAAAAAAAAGTGCTTTTGACTGATCGTCAAAATGCAGTAAGCCATACTGGTGGAGAAGACTGGTGTAATGTTGCTCATCAATATAGAAGCATCCCTCAAAAAAATAACACCCCACAGTAATTCTCTAGCCAATGTTACTGTATCACTGAAACTATCTGGCTGGTGAGGAAAAAGCTGCAGCATAAAAAGCAACCCAAAGAAAGCACTACTTTATCTACTTCAGGAAATTTTAGGAGGCTAGGACAGGCTAAAAATCTGTGCTTTTTGGTTTTGCAGGAAGCTGTCCCTAAATTGCTGGGTTTACAGGTGATAAAGGAGACTCTGCTCCCTGACACGACATGGCCCAAGAAGGGAGGGGGCTCCCAGGTGCTCCCCTAATACCAGGCTGGGAACACAGGCTGCCCATCCACTGTGCTGTGTGGGCTGTGGGTCTGATTTTTGGCACCATAGAAAGTGAGGCAGAAGGAGCAGGGAATTGCTACAGAGCTGTCCTTGTTTCCATGACACGTGCTTTTATAACTTGTGCTCCCTGAGGTAAAAGGCATAATTTGGACTCAACAGCTGACAACTCAGCAGTTCTCTGCTGTGGGATAAGGGAAAGCTGCTTCTGTTGTAGCAACAGTCTTTGACCTCACTCCAGTGCCAGCCCCAGACACTGCATGGAAAGGAGGGGGAGACATGCCCTTCAAACCCTTACACACTGACCAACATTCATACCAATGGGTTAGGAGCTATTTTTAGTTTAAGCACTTTCTGCTTGCAGTGAAACCTGCTACTAGGAGTGATTCCCAGGGACGGCAGCAGGGAAAGGCAAGCTGCAGCAAAGTGGCAAAAGCCCCCGCTGAGAGTTTCTGGCGCTTGCAGGGAGTGCAAGAACCTTACAGATGCACAGCAGGACGGCTCCCACAGTCTGCAAATTTAGGGATTGTAAATTTTCCAGGGAAGGAAGGACAGCAATGACCAGCAAAAAAATGATGGTGCATATGAAAAACAGTCCCTGGATATTCTTCTCGGTGTCAGATCAGAACCTCCAGACCTCATTCACTCTAATTACCATCTGCTAGTTTCTAACTCAGTAAGGCAGGCAAAGAACACACGAACCTCTGCATTTGCTGGTGATTAGTATCCCAGCTGCCCCTCAGTCCCTCAAAGGCAGGTAACAAAACAGCTCTGGCCATCTAGGAATTTATATGGCTCCCATCATTGCCTTGCTAATGACTCTGGAAGAGATCCACAAGATTCTGGAAGATGATCCCTGGAGACATTTAAGCACATATGAAACCCAAACTTTTTTCTGCTTAAACCTAAATGAAACCTTCCAAAATCCCATTTAGGTGCAGCTAAGTATTAGTGGGGAAAAAAAATAATAAGAGAGAGGTGATGATAAATTTTGAAGGCATCAGCATGCACAGATGCACAGTCTCATCTTTGACAGGCCCACACCACTTGCCTAATGCTTAGATAATCAAGATTCACAAAGCAATTATTCCCTGCCTGTGTCTGCTGATAAAATTTGCACAGAACCACAGAATCAGCTTCCCCAGAAAACGCAAAAGCCATTGCTTTTTTCCACAGAGCCAGAGGAAGAGAGCAGCAGTGGTGCTCCCTTTTCTAAGGCAGCCCAGCCATGGCTACAGTCGCTGGAGTGTGGGAAACACCTCCCACTACCCCAGACTACTCCAAGTAAGACAAGTCAGGATGGAGACTTCTCCCTCCTTTCTGTAGATAGCATTTCTCTCCACAATTTAAGTACCCGCTGACTTGGAGCTGGACTCTGTGTCTGGAAGCGAGGGACCATGAGCTCCAGGTCCTGCTCCCAAAGATTATTTATATCTTTTATGTTAAACTGTTTATGGAATGAAATACATGAACCAGCTTTGGGGCAGAGAGCACAATCACCTCTCAAGCCTTATCTAGAAGTCATTTATTTTTCTTATTTTTAGACAGAAATTTGATGCCTAACAATAAAAAAGGTTGTAACTAAATCTCACAGGAAAAGATGCACCAGAACATGAATCGTTACAACTAATTCTAGCTAGTTATGGTAACAGGAGTGAAATTGATTTTCATACCTGTTCTCTGTGTTCCCCGGCATGCAAATCAGTGTCTGTCAGAGCAACAGTGTTCCCTCTCAAACAGCCACCAGTATCTCATTTGAGCTCTCAGTCCTTCCACCTATGTATCTTTAAACCTCCCTCATCAGACCTTTTCTTTGACTGCTAATTAACATCCCTTCACTTGAATCTGTATTTCAACACAGAGTCTGCATCTAAGATCCCAGTGTTTCTATTATAATTGTCCTAGATCAATACATACTATTGAAAATGGAACAAAACTAACTCCAAGAAGTTTCCTCATTTCTTTTTTCTGTTTTCCCTTATTTTATCCAAAAGCCATCTTTCAACAGCTTAAATAAGCTCATTACAAGATAATATAAACTATGATTTAAAACGCTGTCAGATCAATTTTGTTTTCATTCAACAAATGTATCAGCACAACAGGAACTGATGAACTTAGCATCCTCTGCATTCTTCTGAGGACTAGCACACAGCATAAGTGGAAAAGAATCTCATTTACCTGATCACATCATCTATTGGGTCATTTGCAGCAAAACATAATCCATCTGCATCAGCCTTGTCATGCACTGCACTCTGCAAGATTGAGTCAGTATTTATAAACATCTAGACTGTTTAAGACTACCAGACACTTTCTGATTGAGGCACTATTTCATCTTCCAGGTGGAATTCTTACTAACATACTGAATTTAAACACATCTTCTCATAAGGCACAAAACTCACTGTCAATTGTTTAATCCACTGGATTAAACAATCTAAAAGTCATTCTCTGAGAGAGCTGTTTCTAATAGATTGTGTTCAGCATTATCTATGGATTTTAATAAAGTCAGACTTTTTTTGAATGTTTACAAAGCCCTGAGCTGCACGATGTTGAAACAGATGTGACCTTATCGCTATAGACAGTAACTCGTCAAGCACTTGAAAATTAAAGCCCTGTGAATTCCCTGCTACAGTAGCAGCAGCAGCTTTGCCACCTGTGAAAATAAGTTTCTCTCTCTTTCTTGGAGAGCATCTCCACCCATATGGCTGTTCCCACCTATTCCTGACTTGCCTTCGGCAAGTCTGTGAGCATGCCCTCACCTAAAGGTTAAGACTCTCCCTTTCCTCAGCTCACCTGTAAAAGGATTTTGCAAAATCTAACTCATAGATAGTGCTTGCCACTGGCTTCTTTAAATGACTAAAGCAATATGTTTGGAGAGTGCACAATGGAAACTGTTATCACTTAATAGCGCTGATAAAAGTTTGAATAGGTGAAATAGTGATAAGATGAAAGGATGAGAAGACTAAGTAAACAGAAAGCAAAATCAAATAATTGGGTGATCTACTGACTGCCTAAAAGCTATACTCAGAACCAGCTCCAAGTGAGTGATTTTTAAGCTTTGCATTTGTGGACTTCTGCGACATTTTCCAGTTCAGATACACAGCCCTGCAGCCTACTGACCAGAAACTCTTCACTTAGTACCCTCAGCAGACATCTCAGAAGTAACCTACAGACCCCTACCTGACTCATGCCGAGCAACACCAACCAGCTCCAGATATGGCAGTACTTGTTCCATGGATCCACTCCCTCCATTTGCTTCTCTCTTTTTTACATCCCAATCCTTCCCCTCATTAAACATAATTTTTGTTCTGATCTTGATTCATACTGGGGCCAAATCTAGGATACTTCTATGTCCATGCCTACCCATATCACCAAAAAATGTACAGAAATCAAAGCTTATCTTTATTACCAAAACCGTGCAGCATACAATGGTTGAGAAGGAAGAGCCCAGACTTTCTGCAGATCATGTTATTCACGAATTCTTCCCTACAGGATGTGCAAAGTTTTTTCTGTAAAGCACATGTGCATATTGATGGATTTACATTAAACAACATACTGTCTCAGCTGGCATTGACACATACTGATTTGAGAGGGAACATGGCATGGCATGGACTTTAATCTTCCACACAGCTACTAAACCTGCCCAGTCTGATTAACAGTCCGGACTCTTGCTGTGGAGCTGAACTAAGGGTATAAGAAAAATTTAAAGAATTCTTTTACAGTGAGGAAAAAAAGGCAGAATGGACTTCCAGATGAGATGTCAAAGGCAAGACACATTGCCTTACTTATGTAGCGAGATGGGTTTCAAATACAGGAGAAAGCCATTCAATGCCCATGCTTCCCTGAAGGGAATCTAACAGCACATGGCCAGCTTCATTATGGACTATGAATATTCGACTATTTTTGCAATGGAGATTGTTCAGTGATGAAAGTCTGTGGAAAAAAATCCGACAATTCCTAAACAACAGCTCACAAGCCTAAGTTTCCCTGGCACTAGATGATTATATTATCTATCCCATTCACTTTACTCCCATTTATAGCAAAGTTTCCAAGCATCCACCACCGATTACAATTAAAACCCAAACAAAACATATGTATCACCACACCAATTCCTACCGAAGCAACACACAGCATGCCAGCACAATATGCCTAGTTCAAATTTACTTAGACACGTTTAACAAGGGAATGACGTTCTTTCTAGAACTACCTCAGAGAGACCTTTTTTAAACACAATCTCTAAACACATTAGAAATTCAATCACTCAAAAATAGGCACAGCAAGCTGCCCCTGTGCCGATATCCCTGTATAGCCAGTGTGCGGGGGGACGCGCAGCATGCCTGCATGCCCCCCAGACACACAACAGGCTCCGGATTCCCCTCCCAAGCTCCCCCTTTTTTTGAAGGGGGGGGGGTGTGTGTGTGTGTGTACTTATTAAAAAATAAAATAAAATATTAAAGCGCAAAAAATAATAAAAAAAGAGACATAAGTACGATTTACCCGCCGTTCAATCCTTGAAACAGCCAACCTGCCGGCCAGCAGAATGAGCTGGTGACAAAACGCAGCCTGTATTTAAGCCGCAAGAGTGCGGGCAGCGGCGCAGAGGAGCTGCCGGTCTCCCCCTCCGTACCCCCGGCGGGAGGCTGCCGCTCTCCGCGCCCGCACCGGCCCCGATTCCCGCCGCGCCCCGCAGCCGCCGCCACCTGTCCCGCAACCCCCGTCCGAGCCCCGAGCCGCACTGCCCGCTCCCGCAGCCAAGCAGAGGAGGCAGCCGGGGGGGGGGGGGCTTGGAAACTCCCCCCTGCGGCTCCGCCGGCTCCTGGATGGGCTGTCAAACCCCCTCCCCCCCCGCCTTTTGCCCCTCCTCGCCGGCACCTCCCCGGGGCGGGCGGAGGGAGGGATGGATGGAGGGGGGCATCTATCATCGCGCCCCTCGCCCGCCCCCCTCCCAACGTGGGAGCGGAGCCCCACTGCGGGGCCGCCGCCGGGAGAAGCCGCCCCGGGGGCCCGGCACTCACCCGCCGCCTCTCGGCCGTGCCCTGCGGCAGCCTCATGCCGCGGGGGTTGTGCGGGGTTGCCCGCGGCGCGGTCCCTGCCGGTCGGCCCAGCTCCGGCGGGCAGCAGTGCGCAGCGCCGACAGGAAGGAGGGATGGAGCCGGGGCGGGAAGGAGGGAGGGAGGGAGGGAGGGAGGGGAGGATGGAGGAGGAGAGGGGCTGGCGGGATGCCTGCGGGAGGAGCCTGCGCCGCGCACCGCCCGCCGCCACCCCCGGCCCTGCCCCCGGGGCACCGCCGCCCGGCACGGCCCCGCTGCTCGCCCGGGCCGCCGCGCTCCGCATTCCCCGGTTTTGCGGGGCCGAAGGTATCCAGGATTTCAGGCCGGCATCCGCTGTGTGGCCGGGGTATAGTGGGGACGACGCTGTTGCGGGTACTTCAGCGGCTGGTGGTTCCGATGGGTCCCCGGTAGGATGTTGAGAGGGTGCTGCGGGGGTGGATGAAGTCACGGGTCCGATCGTTTCAGGTTCTCTCCGTGACCCAGGCAACTGTCCCTCTTAGAAAAGTGTCTTCAATGTCTCCACTGCTGCCAGGGTTTGAAGTGGTGGGCCTGGGTCTCCAAACCCAGGCGGTTCTTCATTTGTTTAGTCTTTATATTTGCCTCAAGTTTTTGAGGTCTGGGACTTGACCTCCAGCATTTCTTTGAAGCCACAACAGCTACATGCCAGCCTGTCTTTTAAATTAAACTTTAAATTCTCACAATCCCACAGTCTCAAGAGTAAGGCAATTAAAAAAATATATATCATGAGGCCCATAAAATCAGAAGAGCTGGCATGCCTGTGGCTCCTCCCATGTTCCCCAGTAAACCACAGTAGAACAGGGATAAAAAGTAAATGCTTGGTTTTTCTTGCATTTTTTCTGTCTACATTTTCCTACAGAGGTTTTCCAAGTTGCTGTAGATGGTTTTTCTCAGAACTGAGATGATGATGTTCTGCAAATACTTGTATGCAGGTCCTGGACCTGAATTGTGTGCCATCTTGGCTAAGTAGATGATTTCAAGTCTCCAAAGCCAGAGTCTCCTGTCATCATGCACGTTCACAGCTCAGGCTAGGTGAATACAGGATAATTTGTAGGGAAGAAATTTACCACTGTTTCCTTCCTTTCACTTTTGCTTGTGCAAAGCAAATTGAAACTTCAGTAGGCCAGCAAGAGGTGCATGAACCTTGTGGTTAGGTCATGCGTTTGAGCATGAGTTCAGATCTCTTCTCGCTCAAGAGCACTCTTGACTTCAGGCCTCTTATCCTGAGACAGTAGTCTATCTGTTGACTTGTGTCACCTTCTCAAGAAGGTTCGAGTCTCCTTATACACATACCATTCTTGGGAAAAAAGCGGCTTTTTTTTTTTTTTTAAACAGCATTTGGAAAGAAGCCTTGGGCTGTGAATCCCAAGCTGAAGATGATGTCTTCTCCTGATGCACATTGAAACATTCACAACTTGAAGGATGGACAGACTTCAAGAAAGTTCTCTTAGAAGTATTCTATTTAGTAAGTTTAAGCATTTACTTTTCCAGCGCATCAGTGATCTCTTCACAGTCCTAGATCTCTTCCCCCCTAGGAAGGTCTTGTGGATGGCTAATTCTGTGATCTAGACCTCACTCCAGGCACACAAGTTTGGCATGTCAGCTTCCTAAGACCATTTTTGCATTTCATTCCCTGTTCCCATTCTAGCCTGGAAGACCTCCTGCCCTCTATCCATGGAACAGCAGCCAAATCACAGCAAAACTGGGAATACCCATAGCACCAGAAGGCTGGGAGAGAAGGTAGCCATTTCGATGTACTTGACCCATCCAACTGAGAATTGCCCAGAGAACTGCCTCTGCCTTTCTCTGTTTCCAGACCTCATTGATTGGAGCCTGGTGCCCTCCCTAGAGTCTTAGTGCATCCAAGTCTTAGAAGGATGCAGCTTACCCCTGTGCCATGGATGACAGACCCACATGTGCATTTTTTCCATCCACAAAAGTGACACAAGAACTTTCTTTCAAAGACACTGAAAAATATTAAATGAACTTATACCACTTTTCTTTTCTGCAGTTCATATTATTTCACAGCCTGTGAAGCCTTCTAGTAAAGGCTCACAGGCATCTCACATGTCAGGAAGCCCTGTAACATGTACATGATACCATGTGTACCATGAGTAATTGTGGAAGATTTGGCTCATTTTCTATATGGTGAAATCAAGCAATAGTAATTGTTACTGTTTTCTCTTTGAAATTAGCAAGGGAGATTCCCTGTTATTCACAAACATTCCGTAGAGAAACTGGGGAAAGAGGTGTGGTGGGTTTTTTTCTTTTTAAGTGGAAAAATATGATTGTGAAATTAGAAGAAGCTGCCAGGAGAAATCAGAGGTAGCGGTAGTTCCTGAAGTCGTTTTAGTGTTTTGATATTGTATTAATGACTCAATTTTTAATGACTCAGTTGGAAGTTAAGAAACTTTCTAGATCTGATGCTATTTAAGACAAATCTTTATACTATGAGTTTCAAAGCTGATGGTTGGTATCACCTTTTTTTTTATAGTGAAACATGCTAATTTGAATATAAATATACCCTAGACAAATGACTGTTCAAATTACCCTACTAATTCTGATCTACAGAAAATATGCTATCTATGCATCCTGGCTCATCACAAGACCTTCCTTGTAAAATATCATAGCTGCTATATTTTATAATAAGACTTATCTGCATGTAGTACATATATGCAGGCCCATTGTTTTGTTTCCTGCCTTATCTCTGGTTTCCAGAAAACTGAAGGACAGATGCTGGAACGCACACTGTTTATATTCTCAGTGTAGGATTTTGTCATTGATTTTAACAGCAGCAGGGCTGTGCCTTTTAACATTAATACTTTGGACAGTTAGAGAGAAAGGTTTAAGTATCTCCAGACAGACGCTAGTTTCAGTTTATCTTAGTTTATCTCAGTGTTTAGTACCACTTAGAGAACAACATATCTGCTGTCTAAGTCAGAAAAAACTTCTTCGGGTATTTAAATTCCAAATGAAAGTGAGAAGCCTGGCTAGGACGTTTTCATTAATGAGAGTTTCCTGGAGCCATTTAGTCTTGTATTTAAGGGTGTGTTGGTTATTTATGGCAGAGAAAAGGAACGGATGTGTTGATGTTCTAGAACTTTTCCTTTGTGCATTGTTTCCCATTTCACAGTTGTATTTGGCACCCACTTTCCTCTGGCCAATAAAGAATATTAAAGAACTTCCTTTGCTGAGAAGTTATGCACACATTTTAGAAACCATACAGTTTAAGCAGAAGTGTGAGAGGTAGTACTTCTACCAGCATTTATAAACACCAGAGATTGTAAATATGTAATATTGCCAGCAAAGGTCTGCCAGTGATTCCTTTTGTGGACTATCCCTGTTTTCTTCAAAAAATGATTATATAATACAACCAACAAAGCAAATTTGTGCCTGACTGAATGTATTCAGGAAAGCCAATAACAAAACTCACTCTGGCTGTGATAAGAGCAGGAGTAGCCTCATTTCATGCCAAGAATAACCTCAAGTACAGTGGATAGTGGATATGTTTTGGTGCACTCGCAAAGCAACAGATCTTTCCTATGAGGTCTCAGTGGAAGCATCTTTTTGTTGTCAAGCTGGCGCAGAACTATTCTTGGAAATGAATACATTGACCCCAGAGAAATAAATTCTTTGTAATTAGTATTTTTCAAATACAGAGAATTTTCATCATTAGGCTTGTAAACCTGGTGACATGTTGGCAATGTATCGCTAAAGGGCTTTAAAAGTTCCCTGGTCTCCCCTGTGCAGGAAAACCATAAGGTCTAATGTGGTTTTCGTGTTTGCAAGCAGAAGCAATGAAGGACTTTGATCTGCTGACCTGCACTAACTTAGATAGTGCCATGAATTTAAAAAGAAATGGAAAGAAAAACACTGCTTGCCAAAACCAATTAAATTTAAGGCACTTGCATTCCTTTCACTGGAAAAAAAAATATACCTCAAATGCCTGAAAACTACATGGTGTTATAATACTGCATTCGCTACCAGTAATAAGACCCTTATGGTCAGCAGGGAAAGTAAAGTTTCTCCCATGCAGCACAGAGATGCTAGCAGGTGGCTCTCATTGCCCCACACTGCCAAGCGTCAGGATCTTTGTGTCCAAGTGGTCTGACCAGGGTCATTTGTGTGTAGGACAGAGGACAAGGGGCAGCAGCTGTTGAGCCCTCATGAAGTACGTTTCGTCAGTCTTGACAGGCAACAACAAACGATTTTTTTGAACATGTCTTTTATATCTTCCAAAGTCAAGCAGTTGTGATTTTGCCTCAGAGTCTTTCTTGCCTTATCCTCCAGGAACCTTTGGAAAAGTTTCTGCCCACTGCCTTATTCCCTCATTTCTCTATCTTTATGACTACTGTCTTCCTATTGGGAAGATGTTACCTGAACCCATGGTATCCGAGCATGGTTTTGAGAGTGACAAGTTGCCTATGTTATGGCTTTATTAGAGTAAGAGGACTGAAATTTTGGTCTTGATGTAAACATCACAGTCCTCACTGTTCCTTGATTTGACTGCTGTTGTTCATGTCCATTAATGCTCATTCTTCCACCCTTGCTGTAGTTCTCCTGATGCTTCCACGTGCAGGCATTTCCCTGTGTACTTCATTCAGATGAGTCTTCATACTTCAGTTACAAATATCTAGAGTGGCTACAGTTAACTAATGCCTGAGAAGAGACCTACTGGTGAAATTCTTCTGCTAAAACAACCTACATGCTGTAAAGTGATTAACAGTTGCCAGCCTGATCCCCATGAAAAGATTTGTGGCATTCGGTAGCTCATTGCTCTGGCAGTGTGAAGTTCAGCACATGCTTAATCACCATGTTGGGTGCATCCCCTTGCTGATTCCCATACAGTAGCATGAGAAGTCAATCTCCAGGTCAGTGAAATAAGATACAGCATAGTTCTTGGAAGGAAATAAATCTAAATATAAATTTCTTAAGAAACACCAACAAATGGTAACAATCTTACTAGCTGTGGAAGGGTTAGTGGAACCAGTCCTAGAACTAAGTCTGATTTATGGACATGAAATTGAAGAAGTTTACTTTGCACAGTAGTGAAAGGGCCTAATTACATCATAAAAAAGGATTTATGAGAGTCAGAAGCTAATTTAGATTTGTAGTAGCCAGAGAAGCACAGAAATCCACAAATAAAGTATACTGAGAATATTTCAGCCATTCATATACTCTTAATATTGCAAGTTCCTCCATTGGCTCCCCCACATCAGTGTATCATATTCAAACATACTTTCTTGCTCATATTTAGGAATTCCTGTCACTGTGGTTTTGGCTCCGTTTCCAATGCAGTGCCATTCTTGTCACTCATAACTTTCTGCTCACCTGTTTATCATCTAGATATTGCCATGTTTTCTCTGTTTCTATGGGATCCATGAAGAAATCTCCCCTGTACTACAAAGCTTAGTAAGTTGATGCTTCAGATTTTGTGTGCTTCTGTCCATGGCCTGAACATCTCTGATGAATGTTGGATGAATTTGAAGCAACCTAGGCTGTTATGAACTTTTCACGCACTCCAGAGCTGATCTCTACATCAACAGAAGCCAGCTTCAGTGAGTTCTGAAAAAGTGTCTAGAATTTTCAAAATTCTCCCTGCACAAAGTTTCCAGACAGCAATACCCTTTACCCTCACTGAACCATATCCAGGGAAATGCATATGTTCTCCCGTACTATCCCTGGACTGAGCTGTAAGCTCAGTCACTGCTTGGAACCAAATTTCTGTGCATCAGCATAAAAGCAGCAAGACAAAAGCAGTTCATCTAGAGAGGAGGTGGAGATATGTAACAAATGCTTTTCAGGAGTTCTATATTTACATCGTTAATGGCACTCCTCTTATCAGTCTTTCCATGTCATTTTTCAGATGTGGGATTCAATACTGCTTAGCACAGTGCAACAGAGCTTGGGGTACTATAGCATTAAATAATGTGCAAATCAGATACCTTAAGGTGTGGCCTTGGAGGACACAATGGCAAAATCCATTTATTAGAATCAACTTTATCCTTTCTGGGCCTGACTTTAGAAATATTATTGTTTGGTGGGTCTCAGCCACCCTGGTTAACCACAGTTCTCTTCCAGGCTAATAAAAGGTCTGTATTTGTGCATAAACAGAAATTCTATCTCTAGTAAAGATGACAATCACAGCATATTTGAAAGTCAGTTTGAAAGATGTTTTCATAAAAGCAAGCGCTTGTTTGCATTAGGTTAAATTTGTGGCAAATTCTGTGTCCATTCCAGGAGTTTCCATCAAGGTGGACCTATTTTTGTCCTCTGTTCTTATTTTTATACAAAAACATCTCTACCAATGACGTATAATTCTAACCTAGTACCCACTTAATTACATATCTATGTACATCCTCACATCCTCCTTTCTGGTATAACAAGCACCTTTTTTTCACTAGTTTGCGGATTGATGACAACCTCAAAATGGCTCTGCACATCCCTTGTAAAATCAAAGAAGCTGCTCGCCCTGGGAATGATTTGTTGTAGCATCAGAACTGCAAGATTAAGTTTCTTCAGGCAGAAAACTGTTTTCTGTAAAATGCTTCTTACAACATGTGTGGACAGCACTGGAGACACCAGAAATGTATATACATGCTGAAAATTGTGTGACGGACCATGCTCTGTCTTCTTCCCCATCCTTGCCAAGCTGGGTGTCTAGGCAACTTTCTTCCTCACTTCGGTCACCTGAGATGCAGAGAACAACCATCCCTGTGTTGTAGAACCCAATTTGCCAGCACTGAGCTAAAACTAACTCACATTCACACTTGGCCCTGTTCAGTGCTCTGTTCAGAGCTTTGTTCAGAAGCTCACCAGGAAGGAGAGAGCCAGCAAAACATGTTCTTGAGACAGATACTGTGAGTGCACTAGGCACAGACTGAGTTAATGCAGATATTGGCCTAGATTAGGGTTTGGCAGGTACTTTTTCTGTCACCAGTATGAACTTGAACATCCACTGTGTTGCATCTGTGCGTCTATGATCCTCTATTGCATTATATTAGCATAAATCTTTGCACACATCCAGTGTGTAAAGTACACACAGTAAGACAGATAAAGGAAAAAAAGAAAATATTCCACAGATAAAGGAAAAAAAGAAAATATTCCTTTTTTTTTTAATTAACTTCCCCTTAAGATATTTTTTAAATGAATAGTTCCCTTGCTGTGAATTACATTGAACACAAACATTAAGCCACTGGAAGGCTAGTAGGAGGTAGGAATAAAGGAGGAATAAACAGCCAAGAGCAAAGGTTGAAGGGCTATAGAGCTGGAATAAACAGCCAAGGGCAAAAGTTGAAGGAGCACTCCTGCCGTGTGTCAAACCACAGTCCTGGACTCTAGGCTGTCCTTATTCTGGGAGAGGTGGTGAGTTCAGCCTTCAGCTATGTGCCTTAGCCACTAGACTGGAGTATTTCAGGCATGGCCAGGGACGCAAGCACACTTGCAATAGCTGGGATGGACTGTCAGTAGAAACTAGAGGAAAACAGTGAACTTGCCTTTTGTCCATTGTTTAAAGCACCGCAAAGACAGCTGAGGGAGCAGAGTTGTGTCCCTTATTGCAAAGATCATCTGAATTCTGCTTTATGTGAGCCTACACCTCAGCACAAGAACAATGTTTATCCTTCACAAACCTCTATAACCAAATCATTGCGTGGAACATGGAAACTACCTTGCCTGGGAGCAGTATCTGACTTTCAGGAGAGCTTACATTCGGGAAGCTGATTCCATTTTTAGAGGTACTTCAGTGGAGGCCCAGTAAATATGTCTGGTTTTGGCATGCTGGCTATTGCAAACTCCAAGTGCTGAATACGTCTTGAGCCTGTACCCCTTCCCTGTTTTATGCATGGCACTGCTGTGGAATGCAGCCTGGACATGAACATGCATAAGGCAATGCAGCACTCAGTGTTTTAGTGTACCTCTTAGTTTGGTTAGACTAGTTCTCCTTCATTTAAAGGAAAATCAAGAACTCAAAAAGTCCAGACACACCCTTTGCTGAACCTAAAATATATAATTACATATCCATACAGGCATCTAGTGAACAGGGGAAAAGTCTCACAGGAAGCAACCTGCTGAGCACTTGTTCTAGCCAAAAGGAAATTCCTGTTGTCTCATTTCTTTTCTCAGTTTTGCTTTCCTATGCAGCTCTGTAGGCTGAGGTTTTGTTGTTTTCCCTCTTTTGATATGCACTAACAAGCAGCAATTCCATGATGCCTTGTTCCAGACCCCTGGCCTTGCATGTAGTCATCATTCTAATGCTTGTAATTAGCAAGACTCTCTGAAAGTCTTGAACTTTAAGATGTAGAATACACACATTGTGTGAAGTCACATTAGATGGATTCTCTCCTGGCTTTGGAAGTGACAGCACTAACATCAATCTTTTTGTTGTTATCTTGTGCTACGCACTCACAATCCTCGGCCTCCCCAGCTGTCATTTATGGCCTGAAACCCTCTCATGGATTTAAACAACTGAGAGTTTTTCTCTCTGAAGTCACATGGGAGAAACAACGGGTGCCATCAACTACAGAGGGGGTTAAAAGCTTGTTTGGGAAGTGGGAATGCTTGGGTGCAATGGGCAAAGGTGCTCCAGAGGATGTTCCCCATGTCTGCAGGGTGCTCTGACCACCTCATTAGGCTAGAGGGCACTGTCCACTCTGCTTTTAGAGCATGGCCATCCATTAACAAACAAGTGAAGCTATGGAGACAGAAAAGCCTGGAGCAGGAGTGAAGATGATTGTGCAAACACTAGTGCCTGGGTAGGGAAGGGGAAGTGCAAACTTCTCATCCCCACTCCAGGGCATGCAGTTTTTTGTGTATTCAGGTGCAAAAGCTATGGATTTTTCACATAGAACAGTTAGGCTTGCTGAGGAAGTTGGGAAGAAGTTTGTATTTACCCGTAACAGACACACCATGATTCACCCTGTCCCTTATTACAGGCAGTGACCTTGACCCTTCTTGTGCAATCCTACCATTTTCCCGGACTTCAGAAGAACAAAACTCTGTGTTGAGCTATTCCAGAAGGCTTGATTCCTCCCACAAGGAAACCCACACAAGAGAGCCCTGACAGAAAGACTTGCTGAAGTTTCCAGTCCTTCTACAGGTTAACATAAACTGTGCCAGGAACAGGTTTTTCTTCAGGGTCCAAGTGGTAAAAATTTCTCCCAAACCTTCCAGATCTGGAGCTACAGTAGCCATGGGTACATGTCAACCAAAGCTCATCATCAGTGAGAAGAGGTGACTCTCAGGAAGCAATGGCTGATTTTACTGTTTTAGACGGGAGCACTGTCCTGTGGAGATACCAAAGCAGGCATCTCATAGTTCCCACTCCCACAACTCCAGAGTGAGACTGTGGAATTAGGAGAGAAGCTTATATGTCTCATAGATGATAGTGGTTGCATAAATCATAGGGGTTTTTTGCAAGCAGTTGTTGCCAGAGAGACATGTAGGGAGGCTGTTATTGTTGCATATGGATGTGAAGTCTGTCCGGGTAGTGCAGTTGGCTCTGGCTCCAGAAAGAGGGAGTGTAGGGAGTGTATCAAAGGCTTCGGGGAGAATTTGTACCAGTTCACCAGTTCCCATAGCCAGTAAGAGGAAGAACAAGAATAAGGTCTGCTTCCAACAGGAACTACTCATCACAGTCTCAGACTGACCCAGAAACAAACATTTCAGTATAAGAAGAGAGAGTTCAGGAGATAGTGTTACTTCAAACACCAAAAAATGTCTTGCTGCATCTTTGCAAATGGTCTTGCACCTCTCTCTCTCTCCTTGCTTTGGTTCTTTTTTTTCCCTTTTTATTCTCCTTTCCCCATCCTATTGCTCTTTCCCTTTATTATTCTGAAGCTGGTTAAACAGCTATTCCTGCACTTCCTACAGAGGGCTAGACTCTGTAGCCCCAAGTGTCATAGAAATTTCCAGAGAGATAGCTCTCATTTCATACTGCAGCAGTCACTGACCAAATGTGATGCTGCATCTACCTTTTGAGATTAACCACAAGCTGCAGAACCAATCCACTGAATATCCTCCTAAAGATGCCTTCAATTTTCTCCTCTAATTGCAGCGCTCTGCAGAGAAATAACTTTCACAGGAAATCTCTGTACTGGAAACAAATGGGAAGCATGGGACTTTCGAGATTAGAGAGGAAAGTTTATCTTTGTGTTGAGTTAGTCATTTGCAATTTCCAGCAGTTTGAAAAGATAAATTTTATTTAAGGACATAAACCAGCTCCATATTTATTAGCATGAATGTTTAATATCAAACCTGGCTAGGCAAAGTGAGTATGAACCCCTTGTCTTTGATGTATGCCGGAGCAAATCAAGTCTATGCAAACCTTTGCTGTCACATTTAGTGAGAAAATAACTGAACTCTCTACCATATGACCTATGCCCTCACAAAGCTTTTCTTGAAAAAAGATGAATGGGACAGAAAGGACAACTTCAGTGACATTATCATTACAAAGATTGATACTTTACCACTATGACTCATCCGTCCCCCATAATTTTATTCCTAAAAGCCAATTAATGATGTTTAAAATTTGTGTGTTAATGCTTGCTCTTGCAAACAAATGTAATTAATACATAATTTGTGATTTCACAATTTTACTTTTGAAATTAATGCAATACTGAATAATCTTTACAAGTTTCAAGACCAATGCATTTTCCTTTTTCTTGAGGAAGGATTTTATGCATTAAATCCTCTTTTTTTTTTTTAGGCAAATGAGAAACAGCTTGGGCTTTGGGCAGCTCCTGAATAATCTTAATACATTAGTATTAATTGCTGACCAATCTGGGTACAATCACTATCTAAATTGTACATGTTACTTTAATTACAAAAGTTAGCTTTCCTTTAGTTCCAGGCTAGTATATTTTCTCTATTCTTTTGCTTTATTATTATAGAATTATTCAGTTTGGTTTTACATAACTCAGAAAGAAAGGCAACAATTAACTCTATCCAGGGAATGTATTTCACAAAATATTACTTTTCCAGTCTATGCTTATTGCAATTTTCAAAATCTACTATTTGAGTCTAATCAGTTCAGAAGAATTAATTTATAGCATCTAAAGTAACCAAAATTACTTAAATAATGAAGAACCTGCTATATTCAGTAGAAGAGGACCTCCATTACGTAATATTGTGTGACTCATTCATCCATCAAAACCTGCCATGTTGATGGCCTGTGGAAAGCAAGAGAAAATGTGCAGATACAGACATAGAGAAAAGAAAGCATGTAGAGCTGCCACACACTGACATAGAGATGCTATGGCATCAGAAATCTCTGCTTTCCCAGTGTTCTTTGGAGTGTGATCCTGTTGACATGATTTTGATGACAGGAGCTTGGAATCTCTATAAAGCACATCTGGAGCTGATCCACAGGTTTACAAAAGACACACTAAAGACTGTGTTCTCTGTTTCTAGGTGAAGTCACAGCACTGTCTTGGTGTGTTCCAGCATCATTAAGTCATTTATCCAGTTTCCCACCACTTTGGAGTAGCAGATCTGAGAACAAAAATTGTCAATGGCAAGTGTGAGTTTACAGCTATTTTGTACAAAACCAACAGAAAGTGGTTTCAATTATGATATGTTTTCCCTACCACAAAGATTTGTTAAGAGGACTCTTCTGGTATATATTTGTGAAGGTCTGTATAACCAACAGACAAAGAAATAAGTTGCAGAAAAAGAAAGTATCTCGGAAATACCAGATGTCACTGCAGAAGCACTTGCCACAAGCACCTGAGAAGGTTAGACGAGAGCAGCTGTGAGTGCTGGCTGAAAGAAACAGAATTACAAGCAGTAGAAGAGATTTCAGCTTTCAAGAGTCCAGTGTACACAAGGATACTGGTTTACTAGGCTCTTTGCAAGTAAAGTAGAATATATCACAAAAGTTTTGAGTTTGTTACTGCTGCCTTGTCTGAATATGGGTCATCTACAATAGCCTGCATTTTGTTAGTTGGTCAAATGAAATGGAGGGCAAGAGAAGCAATATTGCTTGGAAGGCTCATACAAAACTACCCAAATGATAGGATACATGCATCTTAGAAATATTCTAGATAATGAAGTGTAACTACTGATTACTGTACAGCTGCTCAATGTTGAAAGTGAGGTTTTGCTTCTGTTCTGAGTTCTACTACTACAGGCTAAAGAGCAGACAACCAACCTGAAAACAAATACACAAACAGTGTCTAGTTTTCATCTCCAAATAAGTCTTGTATAAGTATGCAGATTTGAATATGTTTAGGGTTTTTTTATTCTTCATTCAAATAATTTAGAAGCGTCAGTGTATATGGCATGAAAAATAATTTTTACAGGTGATTTCTGTATTGGAAACTAATAGAAAGCACGGGGCTCTACTCATTAAGGCAGAAAGGTGGAGAATTACTCTGAGGACAATGGACAGGGCTTTGCAAACCCAGTGATTCCCAAATTTTGCCATAGAATATTGCTGTTTTTGTCACTGAGCATAGCCCAACAGGCATAGTCACTGTAAAGACAAAGAGACAAATTTTAAAGGTGACAGGCACCTACCGTTCATATTTGTTTCTGCAAAGACAAACCAACAGTTCTGAATTGAGATACTGAAATAATGTGGAAGTGATAGCAAAAGAAAATCAAGTGAGAAGAAATAGATAGGGAACAAAAGAGGAGCAAATATACCCAAATGCCCTTGTCATCAACTTCTGCCTACAACTGCTTTCATATTAGAATAAGGGAAATGTATTTTTAAATAATTTTAAAAAATAATTTAATGTTTATATTCTGTTACAGAAACTGTGCAGATCTTGATGTACCTCTGGAAATGTCAGTGGAGAATGAGGGCTAAAAATCATTTGTAAGAATATGCTGAGGTGCTTTTGTTAGTTAGAACTTTTTCAGCAATAATCATGCCCTTTATGTCTTCTGTTTGTGAATTTTTAAGAACACTTTAGCATTGAATTCTCCTGAAAGACATAATTTGATCATGATGGACTTGAACTTTCAGCATTAAGTGATTCCCATATGCTTTTCATTGGAGTCAGGAAAAGAATTACACTGGTGGTTTTCATAGATGAAGGCTTAGACTTAGAAGGGAAGTTTTGAATCATTTTAGATTTAATGACACAGACAAGATGCCAGCTTGAATGTCCAAAAAGTCACATGGGGAGATATGCAAAAAGATGAACTTTGGCCTTATAAAGATAATTATACTTGAGATTATCAGCAAAATTGGTTATGGTCAAAAGTTTATTAAATGATGTTGATGCTATTTCTTTTGTTTAAAAATTAGAAGTGTAAAGCATATTTTGTAAATGCTTATCAGCTCACATTGAAATCATTATTATGACATGACCCTGAACTTCTAAAGGTGAGAAACATTGTCTGAAGTTTGAAATCTCAAGTTGTTCAAAGTTCATTTGTTTGAGAGATGATGACTGCAGCAATAGGTCTAACATAGAGACAACCTCCCAAGGAAGCCTGAATATACTCGAAAGCTTCCGAATGATTCCAGTAAAAGTCCTTGTACAGAAAGTTCCAGTTCACTTCTTGTTTACTTGGTTAGCTGCTGTAGAAGAGTCACATAGGATTTCCCTAACAAATCACATGTTCTCATATCGCAGCATCCTTGAGCCAAATGCATAGAAAACCTTGGGTAACCTTTTCTTCCTAAATATACAGAGGGAGAAATAATCCGTTTTCAACATTTTTGGCCTCTGCATTACATAGATAATAGCCAAATAATGACCTCTTTCAGCATATTTCCTCCTGTACTCTAAATAGCGTCTGTATCATTTACTATCAGTCTCATCCTTAACACACAGAACTTTATAAGCGAGAGGGTCATACATGTAGTAACATTACATGAGTGTAGATTTGCTATTTGGAAATTAGTTTGCAGGAAATTACTGTGTTCCAGATGCTGTGAGCTATGTTCCCATGCCTACCAAGATAAACAGACCTGAGGCTAGAAGAGACTTTGAATGACTTTTTGGAAAGCGTGGCTTCCAATATCTGCTTCTTCCTTAGGTGCTTCAAAATCACACATTGCCTCACCCTTGAGCATTTTGGCTTTCATAACTGATTCTCTGAGCTCCGAGTGTAAGGAACTGCCTTAGGTCAGTGTTCTCATTGCAAAAGATGTCTAAAGATAGCCAGTACAAAACATGAGCAGAGATTTGTCCCAATTCCTACTAAAACAGGGGGACATGATGAGAATGACATTTTAAATGTGTTGTCAAGAGAAGGGAAGATCAAATTCTGCTCCCTGCTCCAAGGACTGTGTATACACTGAATCTAGTTACTGTTTCATATAAATAGCCTTTTAAGCAGGAACAGAACCCAGGTTGACATTAGTCCATGAAAGTGCCTTGATTACTGTATTAAGGATTCAGGCTCCTGCTTGATGAGACTTGAAGTCTTTCTACAGTCTTTCTACTTGGCTTTCACAGAAGGGGTGAAAGAGATATCTGTTGCTCCTGTCACACACATTGCTTAAGGAGTTGCCTGCCTCATGTATGCAGTTTCCTTTAGCGAAATGTGTAGGGCACTTTAGATAACTATTTCTTTCTCAATGTACACAAGAGAGTACTTTTATGTACCTATAATATATACTCTAAATAATCCCGATAAAAGATGCTGGACTATAAATTCCAGTTCACGCTGTCTTGGTGAGATGTTAAGAAAAATTTATTCAGGCTTTCCATTTTTGAAGTAATATCTGTGAAAAATTTGTATTGCCATTTGGAGGAGAGGAGACTGCACTTATAGCTCAGGCAAATAGATAAGAATGTGATGATAATTTCCACTGATGTTTTAGGGGCATTCAGATTTTTTATGACACAGTTTATTAATTTTCATTGCTGTCATCATCAAAAACTTCTGTTCATTTCACCACATGTAAAGCAAAACCTGCTTAAATGCAATTTATTCTTTTTAGGAGACTATTATGATAGATTTGTTATTTTCTTCATTTCATGCAGAATAACTCAGAAAATATTTTTTGTTTATGATGGCTTCCTCATCTATCAGCTTCCACAGAAGGGAATACAAATCTTTGCATTGACACCAGATTGATACTCATAAAATATATCTTTAAGAATAACAAAAGCTCTCTTCAGGATTTTATGTTAGTACTAAAGGCTTTGTTCAAAGCCCTGTCATGGAAAAGCTCCCTTTGAATCCAGTGAGCTTTGGATAAACTGCTTGTATTCAGAGGCTAGAGGTTTTTCTTCACTAACATAGATTTATTAATTTTGATAGGTACTTGCAAAGTAGGCATCATGTGTTCTCAGTAGGTGAGAAAAGTTTCACAAAGATAAATTTTAATGATCCATTGAAAGTAACAATCTAGATAGCAAGTCTGTGACCACACTAGAGCTCAGGGTTGTCTGGCAAAAACTAGGCACCTAATTTTTATGAAATTAATAAAATCGTATCTCCTCCATCATATCTTGAAACACATGCAGAAGAGAATCTCTGGACTATAAAAGCAATTGTGCTGGAAAGCATTCCTTCACTTCACCTAGTACTTTGCAGGCTAGATCCTTAGTTCAGACCCCCATTTCCGGGGTGATTGTGTACAAGTTTTTCAGGAATACCCTCCCACATTTACTGTGATTACAGCACTGAAGAGTTAATGTCTTCAGTTACTTTTTCATTTTTGCAAAGCATAAACTTTGCACAGCATTTTGTTTAAATCATGTGTTTAGTTCCCCTAAACCAACAAAATTAAAGGTTTTGGAAACCATGTCAAGCTCACTCTATAGACTGTGCACAAACTTTGTGGTAACTTTTGCCTCCCCAGTGACTCATCCCAAGTTGTTTTTGTATTCTTAAAATATAGATTTAGCTTCAAATTCCATTCAGTTTGTATGGTCACATTTGAGGCACTCTGTCTTCAAATCTGGAATATATTTGTAAAATAATTTCTCTCCTCTCTGTGCCACCAATTCTCCCAGAAGGCACTAGTGCGTCTTTTATTTCTGTTTTCAATTGTAGGCAGAACTTAGAATAAAACTGCTAGTTAAAAATATTTCTGTTATAAAATCACTTACAGGAGGGAAATACCCTCCTGTAGATTTCCAAGCCCTAAGGTGACACTTTTTTTCATGAGATTGTACAGAAAAAGAGTTTGAGAGTCACCGGTGGTTAGCTGGGTTGGAGTGGACAAGGACAATTTCTGCACACCTGCTTTAGATGCATTGGGAAGCATCCAAAACTTATATATGCTCTTCATGTGAAGAAAAAATGTATTTGTCCTGAATTCAGGAATGTGTCCTTGTTGTATTAGAACTGCTTTTGTAATAGTTCAAATTGCTACAGAGATGTCATTTGGCTCCAGGGATAGTGTTTTAAATGCAAGAACCAGGAGCATTATTATTCTCTACTGTGTGTTTCAGGGCAGCAGTAGGTGCATTTCCAAATAGTTAGACAAAAAGATAGAGTCTCTGGAAAACAAGTGGGAAAGATTTTTTTTTCATAATGGCAATTAAATCTGTCTCAAAATCCACAGCCTGCGTGATAATTCTGGGCAGAAAAGCTCCTCGCACAGCTCCTGCATCATATTACAAATGAGCAGCAAGCTCCATTTCAGTTTTTGTTATTATTTTCAATATTGTGTGTGGTCAGCCCAGCAGTACACTGTGCATAATAGGCACCTACTCAAAGTAGGCCCGGCTCACTTTCACCTCACAGGCACTGGCATTAGTGGCAGCTGGACATCACCCAGTCTTTCTGGACTCAGAGAATTTGTTCAGTCTCTTCTGTTCAAGATGAAGTAGAACCTCTTAGAATATAAGGCTCATCTTTTGCTTATTTTGAGATCTAGATGAGTAAACTTAGGAATAATGTAAATGGTGATACAATGGTTTACAATTTGGTTTGCTCACCCTTTGGCAGACCATAATCGCAATGTACTTTTCTGTTACACAGCTGTCTCTTATTGCGTGTGGCTACGCCTGCAAGTGTCTGCTGGTGGTCCATTTCCTTCCCACATACTCGCTTCCTTCCCCCCTTCATGGTTTTAGAAATGATAATGACCAACAACTCCTCAATTTGCCCCAAACTCTTTCTGGTTTTTGTGTAACTGGTTACATGTATTAAGAGCATCATTTCAACTTACTGTTTCCACTTCATTTTGATTGATCAGCCTCAAGCAGCAGTGGAAGGGCTTTCCCCAGATGCTTCTTGGTCTGTCTTATGTCATTCTAACCACACAGTTTGCCCACTGAAGCTATGGAATTAAATCACTATTAATGTTCTTTATTGGCACTCCCTCATTCCCAATTAAATCTTACTCACACATCCTTGAGCATTATTTTATTTATGAAGTTATTTAGCTTTTTTCTTTGTTTTTTTTAGTAAGTGACCAAGTGTCACTTCTACCATAAAACAAAATACATTAACATGGTTTGGTATATCCTTAATTCTGGTCTTTTGATTTTAAAATAAAGGATTATAAATTCCTACGCCATTTATCTTCTCAACTTGGCATGAATATCAGTGTTCTGATGGATATTATGATTGTCAACAGTCTGAGGTACTTCAGCTACCAAGTTTTTGGTATCTACAGTTATCAGCTGCTAGAGAAACTTATCTGCAATTCTCTTGTCACATTAAAGCAAATAGTTGTTTTTTTTATCTTTATTTATCTTCAGTCCCTTTTTTTTTTCTACTTCCTTGAAGTCTTCAATTATCCTTTGTATCATATTTTCTTTCTTCTGTAGACACCAAAATTATTAGTAACATCAGAAGGACTGATGAAGATCATCTAATTTCAATCCCTCACGAAAATTTTATAATTGTTCCATGACTCCTAACCTTAAGAAGTCAGGAAGGAGTCAACCTTTCTGTCTACTCCTTATTTTCCAGAAACACATTGCTATTCAACTGTTCTTTCTTCGATGTAAGAAATGGGTACATAAAATATCACAAATGTGAATTTATAAACAGTACTGAGCAGAAAGTTTGTGAAACTTATTAATGTCTATTTCAACACTTTTTAAAAAATGATGGAAAATTTTTCAGTCCAACAAAGTCAGTTTGCATAGTCTTTATGCTATCTTATCCCACCATTTCACAAAGTCCTTTCCATCATCTTTCTGGGGTTTGGGTTTTTTTTAAGAATTAACTGAGTTTGAAAATTCCCAACATTTTGTTCTTTGTTGTTGAGAGTTTAATCTGCCTCTTAAATTTCTAATAAATTCTACAAACAGCAAAAAAATCCTGCAAACCTTTCACAGTCTCCTTTAGGGTTTTTTTTGGCCTTATTGCACTTAGCATGAGGCCAGCTTGGAAATTATATTGTCACTGTTGGATGTCAGTTTCCATGAGCTGTTCAACAACCCTTTGTTTCTTATACTTGGAATTCTCCCTTGGTTCAGTCTGTCATGAAATTTCCTGAAACCTGGTTTTAATTGCTACCTATTCCAACCTGTCCTTCAGATATCTCCAGGGAGTTGTCTAATAGCTGTGACTTGTCTATTGAATTTTCTTATTACTTCTATGCTATCACCCTGTGAGAAGCTCTTATGCTTCCAACCTTTGGCTTGCATCTTGAGGCAAAATATGCAATCTAATTACTAGGAACCACCTCTGTAGATAAGTGGATATGCCGGAGAACCTTTTTATTATGTAAATTTCTGTGCTCTTCTACTGTATCCTTAACTGTGACAATTAGTTAATCTGATATCATTGTTAATTGTTACATGTTAAACATTAGATCCCTCTCACTGTCTTCCACATCTTCCTAATCTACTTTGGTATTGCAGCCATCCACCACTATTTTGGTGACACACTTTGCAAGATTCTTGAAGATTGTATGTACATGTTTTTAAGTTGTAAGATATTTCTTTGTTGGGATCGCGTTTAATTATTTGTGATGTTCTGCTGGTTTGAGATACAGCCAGTTTGCTTGGGTTTGACTTCAACATTTGAGAATATAATTTCAGTTGGTTGATAATATATTAGTGGAGAAATAGAAACAAATAATCTTCTTCTCCTTGACCTTCCAGCACCCCTGCTGCTACAATAAGTGGTGATACGGCTTCCTAAGGAGAAGTAGCTTTGGACATCTTTCTCTCCATTTGGTATTGCCCTTAAGGACCACCTGGGAAGGATACCTCTCTTTCCATGGCCATGGCACAACTCATCATAAAGTTTATTACCATTAAGCCATTAATTGTCCTGTCTCAGTAAACCCGCATGGATGTCATAAGTTTTATTAGGAAGGCTATTACCTGCATCATTCTATATTTGCTGCACTACAGTTTGGAGTACTCCTGACCTGGGTAATAATGTTCCTTGTGTGTCTGGTAGGGGTTACCATGCAGCAGAGTTTATTTCTTGCAGCAAACAGTAAGTCAAAGCTTCAAAGGCACCTAAAGAGCAAAGACCTGAATTCACACAGAATTTGAGTACCTGTGTCCCTGCACTTTGAAAATTACAGCCCAAACACAGCACTGAATGCAGCAGTCAGAGACTTTGAGACGTCTCACAGAAGATATACTGCTATGCTCTTTTCTGTCAGCACTTATTATATCAGAATAAGAAAGAGAGATTCTGTCTTTTAAAGTAGATGTTATTCCACAATTCCTTTTTCTTAATAAAATCAATTGAAATTGTTTAGGCAAGAGACAGCATGGTCTCATCAATGTCGCGTCTAGAAGTCTGTGGGAATTCCTGTAAAGCAAAAAGACCCTATGTGTCCTTTTAAGCAAAAATAACATGAATGCCTTTTCTCTGGATATCTATGTCTGACTATGCATATCTGCAGGGTGGTATTGCCACTGCAGGTATAATTTAACTATTAAAAGGAAAGTCTGATTTAGAATTTCTCCCCAGAATGTCTTTATCTCAAATTCCATTGTTTTGAATACTAGGGCACAACCTCAGAGCCATACTTTCCTGCTGTTAAGATGCCAGGATCACAGCTACAATGAAGTCAAGCACTGTGAAAAAAACAAAAAATCCAGGCAGGCTGTAAGTGATTGATGCAGCAAATTATATGAGCAAGTTTGAATTCAAGTGGATATTTACTTTCTTTGTTGAACACAGATTTGAGAATAGAATTAAAATTATATTAAAATAGAATTACAGCTCTATTCTTAAATGCTCTGTTGAGTAATTCTCTCAAAACTGATAATGGTTCTGTGGGACACAGAAGAACAAAGTTCTGCTACTCAGTATCACTCAGGAGCTTGAACCAAGTTATACTCCAAAGGTGAAGAGCATCTGAATGTGTTTGTCTCCTGAGCTTGAATCAGAGATAATATTCCCAAGTTGAACTGCCCCACTGTGCAGAGTTTAGCAAGACTCCTACAGGTAAAAGTAAACATAGGTGGGGTAAGCAGGCTGGCTGGCTGCTTGGCAAGGTTGGCAAGAGGTTGGCAAGAGGGGCAGCGGAAGGCAGAGCTGCTGTCTGAAAAAGACTGTATTTCATATGCCAACATCCTGGGAACATGCCAGCAGCAGGGAATATGCTGTGCTAACATTCTGTACTACAAAAGCTCTCAGATTTTTAAAATCAGAGAAACAGGAAAATTCTGAAATGGGTAATACTTGGGATGCTTCCTATACCGTTTTGTTTGGTGCTTTTCTAATGGATTCTTAGTGTAAATTATTATTATACATTAATAAAATGACAGGACAGACTTGATGGCAAATCTAAATTGTAGTTTATGAATCATTTCCATAGGGCAACAGATGAGTAAAGAAAAAGAGACCTTGTAAAGAGCAAGACACTAGCATGGAAATCAGGTCTGGACTCAGTTTTACGTACAGCCATAGCTGTTAGTCTCTGAGGACATCCCTGGCGGTGAATGTGACAACACTCATCACTGAGAACATGTCACTCCTTCATCTAGACAGAAATAGCAGGCTTTGGTTCAGCACTCAACATCTTTTGCCTAGGGCAGACCTAAGAACTGGAGGCCCAAAACTAGGAGTACTGGAGCTGTTTTGAGCTGACCAAGAGGAAACAATAAGATGATGTGTATTTACTGGGTTGGTCACAGCCTCCCTTTCCCCCAGACTGCTACCATTGAGTGGGACTTGTTCTCTAACACATATTGGGTGAGCCTGTGTATGTGTACGTCCTGTTTCTGCTCATCAACTTCTCAGCTGGATCCATTGTGGCTAGATCAGCTGTTCTCATGCAAAAATGGTCTCCCTTAATAACTTAATAGCCTTTTAATTAAAGCGTCCAGACTGTGACCTGGGATGTCCTCTGGTTCAAATTTGAGAGCAGATCTTTCTTATGTCAAATCAGGAAAATTTCTTCCATTTCTCCTGTAGACCTTATCCCTCTCCATATGAATTATTGAAATAATCTTTGTGGGAAAAAAACACAGAATTTTCTCTGCAGCACAGGGATTTTTGTGCCTGCTCCAAACAGTATTTCAGCATTTTATGGGAAGAAGAGAAACATGAACAGCCTGAAATATCTGCCAGTTTAAAATATCTACTTTAGAGGACAATGACTAGAGTGCTCAAATGGGAGATGGCGGGACTGGATTTAAGTTCTTCCTTCTTTAAATAATTTGGCATAACTTAAAACACATTATTCCATTCACGGGGACCTCCTCTTGCTGTCTATCTTCTGAGTGAAGCCTGATGCAGAGGACTAATGCCTAATGGTAAAAACAGTAATTTTAAAGGCAGAAAGGCAAAGCCAGAAATTTCTAAGCAGGTTGACAGCAACATGGCAACCAGCTCTGCTGTAGAAGTTCTTATTGGTAACACGGTACTGAAATGTGGATACTAATATATAGTTACTCAGTTGTCCCCATAAATTTGCTTCCTGTGACTTCAGAGGCTGTGCTGAAACCTTTTCCCTTCTGTCCCACTGAAATTCTACCTTGTCACAGCCAGATGATCTTTCCTATTTTGACTGAAAATTTTTCTGGCAGGGATTGTCTGTTTTGTGGATCCTGATCAAAGTCTCAAGGCATTGCTGAATGCAAAATAATCACAACAACGAATGAACAACACTCATTGCCTTGTGTGGCAGTTCTGGGAAGGCAGTCTTGAAATACTGGATACTGGAAGATAATGGAACTGCAGCTTGTGTAATTATGATGGAATTGTTTTCTTATGTACAATATAACTAAGATCAATGTAGTGTTAAGGCTAGAAATAGTCTTATTGTGTCCAAAACTTTGAAGGTAAAATTTTTGAGTGAAAAAGTTCTTTCTGCTTTTCCTGGACCGAATCAAAATTATTTTCTTGCCGCTACAATTCTTGCCCCATTTAGTGTAGAAATTCTATGACAACTAATGACAAAGAAGTACTGTATCACTAAATACATTACAGCTTTTGGAATATATAAAAGTAATCAGGTAATTTATGAGCTTTCTTTACCTCCAAAACCTATTGTGCTAAATAGGGTGTACTGAAGTGCTTTTGAAAGTCATCACTTCAGAATAGGATTACCTGATTAAAACAAACTCAGGAAATGGATTTATTTGTTGTCTAGGTCATCTGAAGGATAATCTTCATTTTCCTTGACAGTTTTCACAAGCACTAAATGGGGAAAACAAAAAATACAAAGCATATCTGTGCAAATACTTATCAAGTCAGGTATGCTATTGTTGAACACAGTTAGCACTTAACATGGTAAATAGGTAGATGTGGTTATGTTTCTCATCTTGCTTTACAACTACAATTTAGAATTATGTTTACTGTGTGCATGCTCTTAGTGCTCATATTCACTTCAACAACATTTACATGCTTTTGTTAACCTCATTAAGGGCATCTGGTCACCAGAAATATACTTGTGATTAGTTATGCTTTAGAAATATCCTGGATTAAGTGAATTTACCTTATTAAGTACCTTAGTATTCAGGTATCAAAAATATATGTAGGCAATTGCAGCTTTGAGTCTTCTTTGCTTTGCTGCCCATAAAGAAAGGTTGTAAGGGAAACTATTTTTAAAAGGCATAATGTGAGTCCAAAATGTGATTTGAGAAGCTTTAATTGCTTCAGAATAGTGCAGTTATGTGAACTGAACATAAAAGAACTACAGCTAATATTTGTATGCTGTTTGGCTCAAAGAAAAAATATTTTGAACAGGATATGTCAGGGAGCTGAATTTGATGAGGCTGGAATTATGGCAGTAAACAGGATAAATCTTCACTCTGAGAATCCATACTTTCTTGAGAATATCATAGAGTCATAGAAACTAGCTAAAGAAAAAGAGAAATGGGCAGAAAAGGGAGCTCTGCCAGTCATGACAAGATTGTTTTATAGAAGGAGAAAACAGGATTAGCTATAATGAGATTATCGGCTAATTCTATGAGGCAACACCCACATAAATCAACAGACAAAGAGGACCAAGCTGAACTCTGCAGTAATTGTTAGTAGCAGCAACAGATCAGCAACAAGAATAAGGATTTTTCCCACCCTAATGTGGAATGCTTTTCTAGTTGTAGGACTATAATTAAAATGATAATTAAATATGATGTCTGATAGCAAGAATTTTTCTGTCCGGCATATGAAGGACATTGTATCTCAAAGCTCTGAGTTTACAAGGGAAATTTCTTTAAAAAGTAGCCAGAATGAGCTTTTTACCAACTTCTCTTTGGTGGCAGTGGAATACTGTGTTCATTTTTTGTCCCCACTATAAAGAAAATATGTGGACAGGCTTGAGAGGGTCCAGAGAAGGCCCATCAAGGTGATTAAAGGACTGTGAGGCTTACACTGTAAGAAAAGGCTGAGAGAACTGGGTTTGTTCAGCCCTGAGAAAAGAAGGCTTAGGGAAGACCGTATCACTATGTTCCAGTATTGAAAGGGTGGCTGCACAGAAGATGGAGAGTCCCTTTTCAAAAGGATTCACATGGAAAAGACAAGGGGTAATGAGTAGAAGTTACTTTGGGAGAGATTCCGATTGGACACAAGAGAAAAAATTTTCACAATAAGAACAAGCAGCTGTTGGAATAATCTCTCCAGGGATGTAGTGGGCTCCCCACCATTAGACACTTTCAAGATTCAGCTGTAAAAGGTGCTGGGCCATCTTGTCCAGACCATGCTTTGGCCAAGAAATGTTGGACCAGATGATTTTTGAGGTCCCTTCCAACCTGGTATTCTATGATGCTATGATTCTATGATTCAGTGTGTTCAAGCAACAGCAAGACAACAACACAAACAATGTTCCTGTGTTGTCCCTTTTCTACAAATCACTGTTGTTTTCTCTTTATTTCTTTGGAAGCATGCTATTAAAAGATATACATGCAGCAAGCCATCAAAAACAAGGTGAATGTGGTTTCTGTTACCATAGAAACATCTCCATAATTAGGAGAGTAGAACCGATAATCTTATGTTCATTAGTGAGAATCTACCTGTATCAGGTCAAGCATGCAACAAGCTCTGGAGGAATAAATTATCCCACCATCATTCCTGCTGTGAAAGTCTTATCTGATCTCTGTCTTTCCTTTTCCTGTGTTGTTACTGGTGAACTCAGAGTTCATCATATTTCCTGTGCTATTTAAAGAACTTCTTGAGCTGGAACATTATTTTAAGCCTGCCTCTGTGTTTTTTAAAATACCAACAGGAAGCATTTACCCTACACAAATCATAGTAACTTAACAGTTCAAACAGATTACGGGATTTTTTACGTAATTACAGATTACGAGGACTCTAGAACACGTATAGCATTTTCATTTTTTGCCCACTCTTCGAACGCTTTCCATATTAGGGAACCCTGTACAACTGCTTGGGAAGGCCTTTCACAGCTTGGCATAGGGCATATGTATCATGCTGAAAAGATCCTGTTGTTGCAAAGGATGTAGATACGATTCAAGAGCACAAAAACTGTAACATCTGAGAACAACTGGCTGTGAAAGCAGAGTTGTGTTGTGCCAGGACTGTTTGGGTCCAACACTTGCAGCTATTTTACCCATACACACCTGAAATCTTCCATGACATTTATTCTGCTCAGTAAGGAGACTGTTACACTAGCAGGGCCCCCCAAATTTCTTAGCCCGAGGTCATTTTCACATGATCTCTTTTCTCCTGTCGAGCCTAAACAAACAGAATGTCAACTTTTTTGAAACTTTTATAAAATGTGGTCGTTTTGGGTTTTTGTTTTGGGGGTTTTTTGTTGTTTTTTTTTTGTTTTCCCAGTCCAATAGGCAGAATTATGGCTTCTTATTTATCTGATGAATTTGCAAGGGAAAGGCTATGGGAAAGATAAAAGGTCACTCACAAAGTCAGCAAGACTCCTTAGTGCTATGTGTCCTGGGTCACAGGCTGCCTCTTTTGGGAAAGAGGAGCAATTTACATGCACAGGATTTCTCTCAAGTATGTGGGAGGAGGGTATAGGCCAGGTGGTTACCAAACACACCTTAGTATGAACATCCCACATAGGAAAGAAAATCTAACTTAACTCTTATTTATCCTTGTTATTAAATTTGTTTTCTCCTTTGTTTTTTTAACCTTCTGGTTCTATGACATTTAAAGTAAAAAGTAAACAAAAGATCAGCTGAACCCAAACCAGGTTGTTGGCAGCTGGTCCCAGAGTTGGAAAGAACCCAAACCACGCTGGCTCATGGGTGTGCAAACAAGTATTGCTAACAATGGAACAATTTTTCTCAGCTATTCCTCTTGTCTAGGAGGCATGTGGCTCAGCTTGGTCCACAGACTCAACCTCCTCCAAGTGTTAGTGCTGCTGTGGGTGTTAATTCCTCAACAGTTTGCAAAGACGGTGACATCCAAGGATACGCTGGAAGTGATCTCTTTCCCACTAACATCCTCCTAAATGTGCAAGCGCAGCTCCCTTCCCTTGAGCTCTGACAACCACAAATCCATAGATGCTCTCCAGGCCCACATATACAGAATTTCAGAACGGCTGAGGTTGGAAGGGAACTCCTCAAGCACATCACCAGTTACACTGGACCATGTCCAGGTGACTATTAAAATCTCCAAGGTTGGATACTCCACTACCTCTCTGGGGAACCTGTTCCTCTGCCCAGTCACCTTCACAGCAAAACAGTGAAGTGTATCCTCAAGTTCAGATGGAACCTCCTGTGTTTCAATCAGTGCCCATTGCCTCTGGTCCTGTCACTGGGAACTTCTGGAATGAGCCTGGATCCATCTTCTTTACAGCCTCCCTTCAGATATTTATATGCATTAGTGATATCTCCCCACCCTAGCCTTCCAGTACCAAAACAGAGCCTACAGGAGAGATGGGGAGGGACTCTTTATGAGGGACTGTAGAGATAGGATAAGAGGTAATGGTTTTAAACTGAAAGAAGGGAGATTCAGATTAGATATCAGGAAGAAATTCTTTACTGTGAGGGTGGTGAGATACTGGAGCAGAGAAGTTGTGGATGCCCCATCCCTGGAAGTGTTCAAGTCCAGCCTGGATGGAACTTTGAGCAGCCGGCTCTAGTGGGAGGTGTCCTTGCCCATGGCAGGGATGTTGGAACTTGATGATCTTTAAGATCCATTCCAACCCAAACCATTCTATCATTCTATTCTTCTCTTTTTAAAGGGACAAAAACTTTTCCCTTTCAAAAACTGATTTTCCCTCCTTCCTTTCTGTTTAGGATTAATCCGTTCCTGCCTCCTAGCAACCACTTGCCATTACCACTCCAGCCAAAATAGCCAGTAAACATCCGCTGTGTACCTAATACAAGTGGAGTTAATGAACTCTTTGTAAGTACTGTTCTCTCTAGCTAGTACAGCCTGAAAATCTACAGCCACGTACCCCTCTGTCAGCACTCTCAGGAAAGAGATCTTGAGATTATCAGCAAACACAGCAACATGCTGCTGACTGATAAATCTGTGCTTGAGTAACTAGGGAAAAATATGCTCTTCCTTTGACATACCAAATGCAGATCTATATCTGGACTTTTTGTGGAGTCCATGAATGCCACACAGTGACTGCTGAGGAGCTGACAGGACCTACACTCACCCATTTAACAAGAGCACCTGCATTTGATGCGTAGTTATTCTAGGATCCTTCTATAGTCAGTGGGAGAGGCACCTATGGAGAGCAATTTAAATCTGAATCAGTCTCTAGGGGTGCCCCTTTCTCTCTCTTCACTAACTCCACAGTGAGTTAAGACAGCTAGACTTCTGACTTGGGCTTCTCACAACCTGAAGGTAAGTAGGATGAATCTGGGTGTACTTCAGGAAATTGCTGTGTTTCACCTATGTCCCTATTTCCGTGTATGAATAAGCAAAAGATGTATAACTAGGCTGGAATCATCTTACATTTCCTCCACAGAATTTAAACTGTGCTAAGCATCTCAGAGATGCACCTTATGTCATGCAAAACTGTGGTCAGTATAGATGTTACTGAATGTGAAGGTTTTCATTATACTGTTTATTTAACTCCTTCAGTGGTTCCCAGTGATAGAACCAGGGGCAATAGGCACAAGCTGGAACATAGGAAGTTCCACTCAAATATAAGGAAAAACTTCTTTACGGTGAGGGTGACAGAGCCCTGGAACAGGCTGCCCAGGGAGGTCGTGGAGTCCTCTTCTCTGGAGATCTTCAAGACCTATCTGGATGCAGTCCTGAGTGATGTGCTGTGGACTCCCTTGGACTAAAGGGGAGTCCAACTCTGGACTCCCTTGGACTCCCTTGGACTAAAGGGGAGTCCCTTACAACTCTGACAATTCCATGATTACTGGGGATGTCGTCTGTCATTCTAACCTGGTGTGTATGCAGGAGACAGGTACCTACTCTGCTTATTTTATTGACAACCCTGTGCCAAAACATTTCACCACACTTTTTCTCCTAATACAAATTTTAGTAAAAATATTGTCTTAAGAGATTCCTACCCCATTTCCCTATGGCATGTCACAGAGCTCTTGTTACTGCACTAACACTACTGTGCAATCACAATATAATCCAGATCAATAAACAAACCTAACCTGAAAAAGAAGCTTCCAAAACCTGAAGATCTCTTAGACTGCATTTGAGAGAGCACTACCCATTGTAATAAGTACTAGGGTGATTGTGTGGAGAAATCTAATTCTCAGCTGATAATCAGATTGGCTTTTGGCAAGTAAACACCAAGGACACACAAAAAGTATTTTACACAATAGCTAGTATGGTAAACTGTATGTGGAATACTTTGGAGAGCTCAGACAGGAACAGTGGGATTCATCTCACTTCATGTTACACCTTTGGAACACGGATCTCTGCAGCCAAAGAGACTGCCCTATGCTTCTTTACAGATAATAGAAACAGCCTTTTAAAAATATGATTAATTTCAGATGATAAGAAGAAATGTGCTCTGTAAGTGCCTATTTCTCACCACTGACTGTAAGGAAGCATGGAGTGACTAGCTCAGCTGTGGACATCTGTATTGTAGATAGTTATGAATTCCTCCCTGCTTTTTCTTGCAGAAATGTTGTCACACTGCTGCTGCTTTTAGGTGTGTGCGTATGCACATGCATTTTATACACATATATATGTGTACATATATATACATACACAATTTAATTCTAAGATAACATACATGTCTGTATGTGTTAGTCTCCATGCATAAGCCCATTCCCTTCTGATCTTCCTGCCAAAGAAGATTTCTCTTTATAAAGTGACAATGATATGTGCTACAAATCCTGTGGGCTCTTCAAAGCTAAGAATAAAGGTGACAAATCAAGCCCAAGCCCTCCACCATCCCACTAACCAGTAAATAGCAGAAGATTCAACTGCTAGGAACAGCTCTCTTCTTGCACTCAATAGTTGGGACAGGCTAAGCTCAAAACCATAGCAGCACCAAGTTAACATAAAAAAGCAGCCAGTCCTTGGATGTCCATGCTCCATAGGCAGTTTAAGCATACCTCTTTGTAAACCCCACTAAATAATGTAAGAATGTACAAACTCCAAACTTCCAAGGTTCTCTGTTTAACTAGGAAGAAATTTTAAGTTAAAGAAGTTAACTAATAACCATATAATGAGTCAGAGGTTGTTTGCTGTGGACAGTGTGTTCTTGCATTCTTGCATTCTTACACAAATATTCCTATTTCCTCGACTACACACACTACAGTAAACTAAGTATTCTTTCCTGTGCCTTGTGAATTAATCCATCCATTGCAGTCACATATCTAGAAGGTGCTAGGGCTTAACAACCCTAGATACCTAGAGGCATCTCTTCAATCTGTATTATTCAGCCTGAACTTCACTGTTGCTCCTCTCTCAATTTGCAGACACTACATATGTGTTGGATCTGCAAGAGTCAGTGGCATGAGGAAAATCCAAATACAGTTCTAAAAACAGCAAGTGTATTCACAGGTTGACCACCATCTGGAGATTTCTGAGTCTGACTAGCTGCATTTTACATGGATTCAGGAATAGTGAGGATTAAATAAAATCCCAGCCTCCTTCCTGCTGCTTTTCTGTCTCTTTGGACTAAAACCAAACTCTGCAGTACACAGCGTATTGCTTGTCAGAGTGCTTTCCTGCCAGATCAATTTGCAAACTCAAACTATGCATCACAACAATCTTGCAAGGTGGAAAGGAAATTAAAAAGCTGGCAACAAAACATCACTTGTTGGAGCAATGTCATGTAGGTCAAAGCCTACGTTTGGGCCTAAGGATTTTAAGCAACGGGCCATGGGAACACTGAGACAGAGGACAGGATCTCCATACCTCCTCCCCCTGGTATGAATGGGAATGGGGGATACTCAGTACTTACACAATCTTGGGCATCCCTCAAGTTTTATTGTTTCATCCCTCCTGGATGCAGTCCTGAGGGACATGCTCTAGCTCTGGGCAATCCTGCTTCAGCAGGGGAGTTGAACTAGATGATCTCTATGGTCCCTTCCAACTCTAAAAAATTCAGTGAAATTCAGTAAAAATCCTTCAGTGAAATGAAGTGCTTTTGTGAAGCCAGTCTCAAAAAGACAGACTTTTACACTATTTAAAGCATCAGAATGGTGACTAATAAGATCTCAAAAGCACCTGCATCTCCAGCTCCTATCTCAAATCCCACAAATACCAAACTGACTCTTTATATACTTAAACACTTTTTAAAAACATGGCCTTAAATAAGGCACATCGAATACAAATCTCAGAAGCTGCAATCTGCTATACCCTGAAAAAACACCCTGCCTCCAGAACCAGTTTCCATCCCCTTGTATTGTCTCCTGTTGGCTCTCAGCAACGTCTGCAGACACTGTGGCACCATTTGGGCAATCTCTAGTGGTCGCCTTCTCTGCCAGTTCAGAGTTTGTAATTTCTATTTCTTCCTGTTTTTGAAGTGGCTTATCTGGCACAAAGTTATTACAATGTTATTATTTGCTGGCGCAATGAAAGTAGGATTAAAGCAAAGAATATAAACAGGCTCTGGAAAAAGATGTAATTTAAATCCTCACTGATTAATTTCATTCCTCTGTAGCCTACCACTGAGTTTAGAATGAGAGGTGGGCCTCCGTCAACTTTAACATCTGGACCCAGAGCCACAGGATGAATTCCCATTAGCTCTTGTCTTTACAACAGAAAAACACTACTCACTTCTTTAACCCTAAACTTCCCAGGAATTGGTACATTCAGACTCCAGGAAGAGCTGTGAAGTAAAACTTCATCTTTGTATCAAGCAAGAGTCTAGAGTCCTGCTGCTTTGTAGTTTTGTGATGCTTGGCAAAAGACTTTACCTCCTGAGAGGATTCTGGGTGATGATGCTTCCCAAAGGTACAGAGCATATGAGAGAGGCAGTCGGGAACTGACCACTGGTGAAAATGGAGTGTGAAATGCCTCTTCTCCTACTACCTCACCTGAAACTTGTTCCTCTCTTTTAGTGAGAGTTTAAAGCAGAAGGGAAAATTTTGAGCTCACTGAATGTCGTCCTCTGGGAATTATGATATTTATTAATCAGAAATTACTCTCAGTTGCCCTTCCTGGGAGGAGCAGGAGGGAAGAACCTGTAGGCTTTTTGTAATTGATTTGTGATGGGTTAGGTACATAAAACATAAAATAAAGAGCCTTCTATTAGGCTGAAGTGACCCAGTCACTGGTGCAAGGAAAAGCAAACAAAGAGCTTCCCTTAGCACAAACACTGTGGTGTTCTCAGCCTGTGAACATTGACTGTCTTGATACTATGCACATATAGCCAGGCTCTGGCCTTCCCCAAGTTTGCCCTTTCAGTAGCCACATCCTGGCTAGCCCACGATGCACAAACCCTACATGGCCACCCAGGCTGGGAGTGTGAGAACGGCAGATGCAGGAGAGAGAGCAGCAGCTGTGGGCAGCACAGAGAAGCACGCATTACAAATGGCATAAAGTGCTGAACAAAAGATGGAGACATGGAGAAAGCTGGAGTCCTCCAGGTCGAGGGAATTCTCTCCCCACCAGCTTGGCTGGGAGCCACATTCCTACATTCCTGGCCCTGCCACAGAACAAGGCAGCGTTGTAGAGGCAAAGGCCAAATGCTTTCTTGTGGGTAATGTATGTCAGGACAGCTTGAACAGAAAGCCAAAGTTTTACAGTTCCTCTGCTGGCCATATCCTGGGACCTGAACTTAAAAGCATTTAACAGATGATTACTAGACTAAGCTTTTCTGTAGTGTCTTTCGATACAACCCACTGAATTTTAAACAGTTTCTCTTACACTGAACTGAATTATCTTGGATTAATCTACAGCCTTACTTCTTAAAATGTTTTTAACTTGATTTAGAAATTTGAAGACACCGAAGCAGCAAGAATAATTTTCTGCTGAGACTGCTAAAGAGATTTTTGCCTTGCAAACCAAGCTCTGAGAATCACAATTGCTTTGCACAAAATATGACCGGAGACTCACACTTCCATCAGCCGCGTATATGCCATTAAAGCCTGTTTCTTTCATGTGCTGAAACAGCAAACAGATAAGAAGTAGGAACAGACACAGTGTTCTGGTATTGACTGTATTTTAACTAACTCTGTCTTAGGTGAATGACTCACCCACCTGTTTTCCAAAGGGTGAGAGATATTAGAGTTGGACATTTGGGAACAATGTTTTCATATATTGATGTGACACACAGGCAAGGGAAAAATTTTGTGTCTGGATGCATTGCTTCACTATCTTCTCTGAAAAAGACCTTCCCCTCTTCCTTTATAAGTCATGTGTGCATTAGGGAATAGAAAATTTGCCACTACTACCCTCCCCTCCAAAAAACCCACCCCACATCCTACCATATAGGTCCTTCCCTGGCTAGGTATGTGTAGGGGAAGAGGATATCATAGAATCATAGACAATTTTGGGTTGGAAGGGACCTTTAAAGATCACCTTATACAACCCCCCTGCAATGAGTAGAGATATACTAAAAGAGATCAGGTTGCTCAGAGCCCTGTCCAACCTCACCTTGAATGTTTCCAGGGATGGGGCCTCTACCACCTCTCTGGGCAACTTTTTCCAGTGTTTCACCGCCTTTGTTGTAAAATATTTCTTCCATATATCTAAATTCTATATCTACCTATATTTACCTTCTTTTGGTTTAAAACTATTACCTCTCATCCTATTGCTACAGACCCTGCTGGGGCCTTGCAGCCCAGAAGGCAAACTGCATCTGGGGCTGCATCGAAAGAAGCATCACCAGCAGGTTGAGGCAGGGAATTCTGCTCCTCTACTCTGCTCTTGTGAGGCCCCACCTGGAGTACAATGTCCAGCTCTAGAGTCCTCAGTACAGAAAGGACACAGAGCAGGTCCAGAGGAGGACCACAAAAATAAACAGAGGGCTGGAGCACCTCTGCTGTGAGAGAGTTGGGGTTGTCCAGCGTGGAGAAAAGAATACTCTGGGTAAACTTTAAGGCCTTTCAGTACTTAAAGGGGGCTTATAAGAAAAATGAGGACAAAGGTCCCTTCCAACCCAAACTATTTTATGATTCTATGCTCTTGCAGTGGTCCCAAATTTACTAAAATCTCAGTGTTATCTGGATCATGATGAGAAAAAGGAGAGAGGGAGAAAACTATTGATCATGGCAATTTCGAAAGAACATGAATGACAAACAGCAAGAATCAGAATGGATGTTTCTGGGTGTGTGAACAGTACAACTGCAGTTCCTCTTTAGAAACACAACCATCAGAGCCAGCCAGCCAGAATTGGAAATCTGTAAAATAAGTCATTTTTATTTTATTCATGAAGTGGACAGGGCAAGAGACCTCCAAAATTTTTGTTTGTTTGTTTGTTGTTTTGTTTTGATTTTTTGTTTTGTTTTGTTTTTTTTTCCCCAATCAGATTCCCTTCAGGTTTTCAATCTGGGGTGACTGAATCATAACTTTTGAAGAAAGTTTGTTTTCTAATAGCAGGTCTGAACCAAAGGCCATTCAGAATCCTTTTCTTCATGGAAACTGTTCTATTTCTGTTAAATTTGATAACAGCTTGTTTTTACAAAATAAGACATTGATGCCAAATTGAAGCTGGCAATATCATTTAAAGAAGTGTCACTCTGGATATAAACAGGAAATGTTTAGAGTGCTGATCCAGTGATTAATGAAAGTTTCCACATCTATATAGCAGCCAATTTTTTCTTTCCTTGGAGGTTACTCCATTACATAAGCTACAGAAGGGCCAGAACTTTGGTCCACATGTTGAAGTATATGAAAAATAGCTGGCATGGTTTTCTCCCTTTGAAATCAATTACAGGCATTCCCACTTACTCCAGTGGGAGTGGGAAGCAAGCCAATGTCAGAAAGGTTTTTTGCTCACACCTCTTTTTTAGGGCCAAAGCAGTTTTCTTCTGCTTTGAATTCTCAGCCTTCCTTAAGTCCATTCATAGACACCACTCCTTAATAGTCTGACTACAGCTTAGTGAGAAACACCTAACTTTTCTATCTCTTAGACAACCTAATATTTTTCCTGGCTGGGGGAAGAAAAGTGAATTTGACTGAGTAGATCTGAACCCGGTTGTATGGATCTAGCCAGACACCCACAGTAGTCTTTTTAGGCTGCCTATAATCTAAGTACACGTTTAAAAGGAGCCTAACAACAGAGCCCTCTAATTGCCTGATCTAATTGTCTGACCAAAGAGTACCAATTTAGGATAACAATAGCACAGGGCAGAACTTGTTAGCTGGTACACGTTGTCTCCAGACCAGCAAACCAGTGAAAAGAGAAAAATAAAGGAGTGTGTATTTATGTCATCTTCTCTATTCTTTCTGCAAGGGCACAGAAACCCCAGGCACCCAAGGGAGTCCAAGACCCTCAGGACAACTGCTTAACTTGGCACTTTTTAAATTGCAATCCAAGCATATCAGTATTTGTTTTGTAGAATTTCTGAGACTCAAAACCTGCACTGACCAGAGCCTCTGTAGGAAAACTGAAAAGAATAATCAGGTGGAAAAAGAAAAACATGCTAGTGCTTTTCTAGTGAACTCATAGACAAGTTTAGACTTACCCTTGAGAGCCAGCCAGGTGTTCTTGAGCTTCTGCAAGGTGCCAAGAGATCTCTGCTTTTGCTGAAAGCAGCACAAGTGAGGAAGACTCCATGGGAGACAGGATTACGTTTCAGCATTTGGTTTCCTGTAATCTGTTCTTTTTGGAGAGGCTTTTCTTTGGTATTATCAAGCACAAGACAGCCTCCTTCCTGCTTTGGCCATATGCTGAGTGCCCGAGCTCTCCAGTAGCCCTTTGTTGTGTGTGAGGAGGAGAAATCTCTGTATAAACATTCACCTACAACATTACCTGTCTGAGGTAATAACTTGGCAAAAAGAACTCTCTTATGTAAGAGGAGTTGCCCCAACCTAAAATGTGTCTAGCTTTCAGGAAGGAAGATTGTTTAAAGTTAATAACTCACTATGTAATAGTTAACTTGGAAAAATGTGATTGTTCATATCAGAAAGAGGTTGCCTTATGAAAAAAGAAAAAAAGAGATGTGGCATGTTTAACCTTCTTTAATAATGTTTAATAGGGAAAAACTCTATGTAATATATAGCTTTATTTTGTAGAAATACATGCATCATATATATATCGTGCTTTTATTGTATATATTTACATAGCAACTAAATAGTCTCATTAAGGACATTATCTCAAGTTTGCTGAAGTCCATGAAACTACTATAGACCTAAATGACTCTGGATAATTACTAGACCCAAATCAATTTAGAAGTCTCTAGTAATGCCCATACAGTACTTAATTAAGACTTCAGGCTTAAGTAATACATAAGAGGGACAAAAGCACTCTGAAAGTCTGGCTCATCTCTTGAGACACGTTTTCTCTTGTCTTCCAGTTCTAACCAAAACACTACCTCACCTATTTGAAAAACAATCAAAAGCCCGTGATGTTCTGTGCTGTAATGCTGACTTTCATTCACAACCAAGAAAATAAACTGAACTTAGTGTTTATTCCTTTCTGTTTTCCCCCGTTCTGCTTGCATGTGTGGGAATATGTGTATTTTCATTTCTTTGTTTATTTTATGATCATTTTGTGCTCCCTGAGGCCACAGCTCTCAGAGTCAAACCTATTTGCAGTATAATCAGACACTATTAAGCGGACAGGCAAGCTTTTCCTCTCCCTTTTCAAAGAGATTAACTATGCTGTCCTGTTTCCATATCATAATTTCTTTTTCAAGTACAGACAGTTGTTTGCTTAACCACTTGCCAGTAAACAGACATCAGTTTGATCTCCTCCTTCTCATTTGAGCAACTTGTGCCATCCTACCAGCATAGATCTTGGTATCTTAGATGTAGCTGTATCCTACAGCTGTAGGAGTCTGCCTACAAGAATGGGGCTGCATTAGTGTATATGCACTAATGTACATGCAGTGCATGCAGATTTATTTGCAGATTTGTGAAAAAAAATTAAGAGAAGGCTGATTATTTGTGCAAAATTTACAACCAAGTCCCAACTTCTTAATATAGTCAGGTATTTAGGTACCAGTTACTTCCTTAATAATGCCAAAAATGGGCGAGATATATATATTAAAATTAAACACATTTATTTGGGTCCTTCCATAGTCTAATTGTACTCAAAAAAACTAGACTGTAGAGGAATGATATAGACCATGCAATCCCAGAGTTTGTTTGAAATCTAATATAACTTAAGCAGGTCTTATTCTCTCATTCATTCCTTAAGACAATGTTAAACTGGATTTTGTTTAGTTCAGGTCTCTGGTTCAACTGTATAACTTTCCTTTCTTGCAGGAGGTTTTGGGAATATTTTACCATTAGTAGATCTAACTTTTAACCTGAACAAAGGCAAAATTGTCTCTAAAGTTAAATTCTTTCGGAGAAATGAATGAAACTTCCATTCACTCATGAGGAGTGAATGAGAATCATTCACTCACAATCCCTACTTCACATGGGTCTATGCATTTACTCTTCTCTGCAAGAAGTTCTTCTTCATGTACAACTCTCTACAGCAGATCTGTTAGAAAAGAACATACATCTCAAGCAGCAAGTCATCCCAGTGACTGCCTTAGGTAAACACATGCGTTCATAAAACTGTATAGAGAGGTCTTCAGACTAAAATAACAATCAGATTCCTACATCCCTTATTAATATGGAAGGCATGCGTGTACAGTTTGTTCAACACAACATACTGCTAGAGACCTAAGCTAGTTCCATTGAGCTGATATATCAAGTCTATGTAAAACCACTTTTTGAAACAGATTTGCCATTTTCATATTTCCTAGCAAGGTACTTATCAAAGAGTTAGGATGCAGTGGTTTTAGCTCCATATGAGCTAATAAGAATACAAAAGTATTCTGTATTGTAGTATTTTAATGCATTACCATGCAAAATATTCCACAATAAAGTCTGTACAGTATTTTATGCAGAAAAGAGGTTGGAATCACTTCCTTTTAAGATGGTCTTTGAAATGTATCATAGATATTTTGAACTTTGCTGTTGTCTGACAGAGTCATTTGGAGAAGCAACAGTGCTACCTGTGCTTTGGATAGATTTTTCAGGTACAGTGAGGGCTGGCTGCTCCCTAAGGGAAGAGGGTCCTGGAACTGTGCACAATAAAGGGATGGTTCATCAGCCAGAGCTCAGACCCCCACACTGCCCAAGGTCAAGCCAGGAAGTAAATCCACATGTTAGGACCAGGGTCAGATTTGATGAGGGCAAGGTAAGGCACAGCTCAATAATCAGAAAGCAGGTCTACAGTGGTGAGACAAGTCTGAGGACAAACAAGAAAGTCTATCTGCAGATCAGCATCAATGGGATCCACTGCTAGGGTGGGCTGTGGAATATTGGCCAGACCAATATTCCTGCAACATACCTCCAGCAGGGACTAGATCCCTGACATGAGCTGACAAGAAGCACCTGGTTCCAAGGGCAGGTTACAGAATCACAGAACCACAGAATGATATGGGTTTGGAAGGGACCTCTGGGGATCACCTAGTCCACCCCATCTGCCAAAGCAGGTCCACCCAGAGCAGGTCACACAGAAATATGTCCAAGTGGGTTTTGAATGTCTCCAGAAGTAGAGACTCTACCATCTCTTCAGCAGCCTGTTCCAGTGCTCTGCCACTTTCAAAATAAAGAAGTTTCTTCTTTTCAACCAACAAATATTTGGATGGAGGCTCTATCCCAAAACTATTTCAGAAATAGAGATATTACAACTGGTCAAGAATATTGCATGCTCTGTTTTTGTTGCACGCTCTAAAAAACAGGGTTTTGAAGGTATTTAGCCATGACCCTGGTAATGAAATACACTCTCTGTGACAGAAGCACAATAAGTAACACTACAGCATTGACAAGCAGAGAAGAAAATGAAGGCTGAGAAGAAAAAAATATACAATAAGAGGTTCAAAGCATTCCAAAGAGGTTTTATGTGTGTACACATGTATGTGTGTACATCTTTGTAACCCTTGGTCCAGTGTTTTTTCTAGCATGTCTAGTTTGAGTCTCCAAACAATTAAACAACCTGCCACTTCTCAGTAGCATTTACAGTCAACCCTCTCATTTCAGGCTGTCATTCAGATTTAAACTCAGTATCAGGAATATGGAGTCCTACTTCGGAATATTTACAGATAACACATTTATTGACATACAGATCCAAGATGCTTCCAATTATACCAAGTACCATCTCTCTTCAGGTCATGTGTTTGTATGATACATCACACACAAAGTGTCTGGCATTGGTCTAAAAGACTCTGTGTCATGTCTATATGTCATGCACATAGGCTGAAGGTTAAAGGAATGGGAGAACTTGCAGGTTTGTAACTATAATATATTTTTTCACAAGATAAGTGGTGGACTTGAGGAGCTAATATATTCTTCTGTATGCACTTGCAGATTTTAAACCATCATCAGAAGGGGCTCGGTTGAAAGGATACTGACCTAAATCCCCATAAAACAGTGTTGATTTCCATTTACGCCACACACAGTTACAGAAAAGATAAGCCAAATAGTCTAAGTGCACCTTTTCTGGCTTAGTCAAGCATTTTCCCTACTGAATAGGACCGTCGTCATTTTCACTGGATGGTTTGAACTCTGGAAGCTTGTGACATTTTGTATGACACAGAGATCATTAGTTCAGCAGCCTTCTGTTGTTAATACATCCCTTAAGTAAAATGATATCCCTCATTCCTTGTTAGGAAATGATTCAGAATGCTTGTTTGTTCTGGCAGTGCTTTGCATGCAAGTTAAAACTTAGCTACCCATCTCCTCACCTTCCTGTCTTAGCAAATTCTGTATCTAGAAAGAACTGACAGGGCAGTCTGATTCTTGTTTCTAATATGGAGAAATTAAAGTTGAAACCAGCAGCAGAATGCTTTTCCTACAACCATACCTTTTATTTCTATAATTAGTCTGGTGATAACATGTTGAGCATGCCCTTTCTTATAAGAACCATCAGTTGTGCTTTGTCCATGCTTAGAATCCCAAAGTTAGGAGAATGGTTTTATCTATACCTCAGTTTCTCATCTGCATAAAATTAACAAGGAATTATTTTGGCAGTGCATAGACAGACAGAGACAAATTGTCAGGTAACATGTATACTTCACATAGATGCTAAAAAAACCCCTCAAACAATAAAAAACACATCAAATATTCACGCTGCGCATTTTTATGAAACATGATGATGGGAGGAAAGTGAAGATTTTCCCATATATGCAGTTGAGAAGACCACTGCTGTTCCATACACAGAGAGTGGAAGACTACAGAGGCAGTAATAATGGACAGCAGCCAGAATGATGAAGCTTAAGTCTTAAAGACAACTTTCTTCTAAGAAAAACAGTGAAGTTCTAGTATGGCTTAGTTACAGAAACCAAAGATGGAGATTCCACCTTTGGAGGCTTTTAAGAACAGGCTATCCAAATATCTGTTAGGAATGACAAGTGTTCTGTCTTGAGGAAGGAGATGATCGTACCCTGGGAAAAGGAGAGGGACCAAACAAACTCTTTAAGGATCTCTTTGCTAGAGTTTTTTCGATTCTTGAGATGACTCATGGTCTGGAAAATCCGGTTTACTAATGGATATTGAAAAGCTATTGATCTACTAAGTTTGTGAAAGACTGGAAACTCCATAGGGTCACTGTCTTGTAGGATACACCACAAGGAGGAGAGTTCTCATTTACCAGACTGGCAATTTAATCTATCAAGGAGCCAAGCAAGTGTTTGTGATGGGAAGCAATATTTAGAAAAATATTTTTAGAAGTGTGATACATAAGCATTGGTCATTAGAGAGCTGATGGCATTACCTCCACCTCCACCATGCCATTGGGGTGGCATTTAATTTACTCTTCTTGCTTATGAAAATCTGTCCTCAACTAATTGTCTAGGTCCCCTGTTTAGGCAGCGGGGAGAGACAGACAGCTTTTGGAGGTGAGAGATCATTCTAGACATGGCAGCCTGCAATACCAAATTCTGTGTTGACTGTAGAAGAAACAGAAACACACAAACACAAAAGACTAAAGCTGAAATCACGTAAGACAAATTTCACCCTTTAAGTCTTTACACTAATGTGTTTTCTGAAAAATAGTATAGTTAACTGCAAGGAAAAGTGTTTGTCTTTCTTCTTTAACTGTGTGAATCAAAATAAATTCCTTCTGGTCTTTGAGAGCTCCATATATCAGTCAGTCTTCTGAAAAATATCAGATTAAATAATTACCATAGTCCCATCCAGTCTTGAATTCTATTAAGCAAAAAAATATGCAGAGGCCAATTAGATCTCATAGATTCTACAAATGGGAACTAATGCACAGAGATATTAAAGATCAGATTTTCAAATGTAAGGGCCTACATTTCCATTAATATATTTTGCATAACCCTAGAATTTGTGTGTGGTAATAGGCACGAGCATATGTAAAAGATTGGCTGTACATTCAAATTTCATAAGATTGATTTATATAACATATTCTGTGAAAGACTCCTTATTCACGTTGTTGTCTTGTATGGATAATAGAGCTGAGCAGGGATGCAAGATATTATATTTTACAAGAAGAACTCAAAGTGTCAAAAAATGTTGAAAAGCTAAATTTAAAGAATATAGAGCTTTCATATTTAACAAAAATTATTTTCATTAAAAAATGTTCCAAAAGCCATATAGGGAAGAGCTGTCAAACTGGTTCTGATTTATAAAAACATGAAAATTAGCCTAAATTTTGCATGTTCATTTATTACTTCAGCTTCTTACATTTTGCTTCTTTCTTTGCTTGTGGGTATCAATATGTATGCTTGGAAACAAATGCTTTTAAAATACACTTTTTTAATTTGTTTTATGGACCACAATCATTGTACTGGAAGGAGAATTGGAAGTACAAAAATGAAACGAGTCCCACACAGAAACCTACTGAGAAATGCTCTGTGATAGTGAACTCCAGCTCTTGCTTTCTGTATCTACAAATTACATAAGGGTGTAAGTATAGCCAGTGCCTGTAAGTCACCTCCAGCAAGCTGTCAATAAATCCTCTCTCATTATTCCTCACATCCTATCTCACAAATACCAACTAATGATTTATCACATTAAATCATTGAGACTGAAGAGATGGCTACTCTCAAGGAAAATGTAGCAGGTGTCTGGCTGAAGTCAGTATTAACAGGCTGACATGTCTTTGTCTAAAAATGTATTTGAAAAGTCCTTGTATACTGCTCACCATTTTGTAGAATCTGACTGAAAAAGATTTCATACACTACATTTTGTCCTCTCAGAGCCAGATGTAGAATAGTAATGATTAAAACCTGTCTGGAGTTAAATGCTACCCGAGACATTACACCCATGACACAGAAGTTTACAGTTTTTGCAAAAACCCTACTGCAACACTGCTCATATGTTCTAAGGAATGCCTCTAAAGTAAGAAACACTTTTGGCTCTAGGATGGTATTGTCTGCAGATTTCCCGACCCTGAAGATGCAGGTATCTGGTCAGGGAACACAACACAGTGGAGACTGTGGGCATATGGTCAGAGTGGAAGAAGCTTTGTAACACTTCCCACCCAGCTAGCTTCAGTTAACATCTCCAGTTCCAGGCCACCACACTGCCTTTCATACACCCTGTGAGCAACACAGATTGTTCAGAGAACAGTTGTCTTGTTGCCCTGTTTGAGGCCACCATAGGACAGAACTTGCAGAATGCACTGTCTACAGGGATGGACAGGTCTCCTTTGCAACCTCTCCACCCAGATGCACTGAGAGTCACTAGAAACAGCAAGACACGTGTGCTTGGGCCTTCCTGAGAGGTCAAGAGAGGTTCACATGGTATAATCTAGAAACAGGACAGATTTAATGTGAATCAAGCCTCTATTTCCCTTCATGATGAGGCACATGCCTTACCAGAATGTGGACTGCTTCCCTTCCAGCAACCAATGCTTCTTAAGACTTGCTGATGAGAGCAAGTTTCTGTTGCTTTGGAAGAAATCAGTAAGAAAGATGACAAGGTGGCATATTAACTTATCTCAACATTTCATTTGGCTTCATTTTCCATTGGAGACCTGTTTTACTCAGACGTTTCGAGCTGACAATAAAGTATCTTGCTGGTACTTTACTTTTTTTTTTTTTTTTTTTTACTGTGGTCTCTTGAGAGCTGTACTGCAGACAGAAACCAGCTAGCAAAGGGCAGAGACAGCAATCAGGAATGATTACACCATACAAAAATGTCAGTGGCATAATATGACTTAACTGTAATTCCACAAATTATAGATGAATGCAGAGGAAGAAAAATCAAAAGCAGAAAACAAACTATACCCTTTTTATTCAAATCCCCCAAATTTTACCAAATTCCTCAGACCAATTCCAGATGTTTATAGAAACTAGCTGTGCTTTTTGCACTTCATCCCCTGAGAAATAAGTTTAGGGTGGAAAAGCTGAGCTGGAGAACTTGAGCTTAAACATATACTCATCTTAGAAGTTCAGATAGGTCATATTTACTGAGACACAGAGAGCAGATTCATGAACCAAATGTGCTGATGGAAACAGGTTGGAACCTGTGTAAGAAAGAACAGAACATTTCAAAGGGTGTACAGACCACTGAGGTTCAAAGGGCTAGAACAACATGATCTCTGAAAGCCTGTTCCTACTGAAAAGAGCCATGTGTGCAAAGGCCTGCAGGAGGAAAAAGGGGACAGGGACGCTTGCTCTGATATTTTTATTAACTGCTTCTTCTTAGTGATGGACTATCATCATCTGCTTGAGTTGAGACCCACTTGACTGCCAAGAACACTACCAGAAATACAGAGTGTTCTGCTCCTGCATGCATTTATCAAAGCCAAGAGAGAGCTGGAGGGTCTCTGCCTCTGCTCTGAAGCAAACTTATGTAAAACAGGGCAGAAGTTTGCTCTTGGATTCATGAAAAGAGACATCCAGAGACAACCTCCTTGGTCTGTTATACATGCTGGGTAGAGTTTCTTTTCTGAGAAAAAAAAAACCTGGAGGCTTCATCACTTGTTTTTGCTTTGTCTAAGGAGAACTAGATTGTCATATTTTTCTTATAAAAACAATCCAAATCAGAAAAGAGCCCACTGGAGCACTACTGAATCCATGTTGGCTTCTCTCTTTGCTTTGGCTCTCTTGATAGAGTTGCTTTATGCTAATTCTGTTAGCAAAGCAAGAACATGCCTGGCCACCTCACAGCCTGGAGTGGGGTGCTGAGGTGGGAGTCAGGCAAGACGAGCAAATGCTCCTATAGGCTTTCCTCTGTTTCAGGTTAGGATTGAGTCTGGCTTCAACCCAGACTATGGCAGAAATTTTGTCAGCTGAGATAAATGACAATCTTTGCCTTTAAACCCTGTTATTGCCCACACAAAACAGTTTACTACCGCCTGAGAGAGTCAGTCCTTCTTTAAGATTTCCCCAGAACCCTGTGCTGGCATGTTGCAAAGCATTTACATAAAAGGAATGGATGATTCCTTGTGATACCAATAAAAGGTAAAAAAGCATTGCAATCTTCTGTGTACAGACAGGGGAGGGTGGGGTGTCTAAAGTAATAGCAGAAACATCACCTCTAGAGTCTATAAAATAAGTACTACAAGAAGATTAGAAATGCTGCTCTGAGGGCAAGTACCTTCTTCCCATACGCTCTCTAATGTGAGTACTGACACACAGAGATACCATGCCTCCTTCAGCTTCTCCACATCTAAATATGAAGTCATGTCCTTGCCAACCTCTCCAACCTCAAAAGCTTGAGGTTCTCAGGTAAAGGACTTAGAGAATTCTAGTCCTTGGAAAATATTTGCATGTTTCTTTCAACTCAGTTCTGTGATGGAAACACTCTGAAATTGTACTTCTACAATTCCACAGAAAATAGAGAAAACTGTTCCCACTCAACAGTAGGGTACACCAGTGACTAGCAAAATACTTGGCAATCACTCACAGTCTGCATGAAAAGTACACACATGATGTATCCCTCAACAACTGGTAAGCAATATGACATGAAAAGGTATTATAATTACACAACTGTAAATGTCATGGCTATAGTTTCATAAGGAAGCTATTAAAATTGTAAGGTCAATGTATTTCTTTTTATTCTGTCATGCTGTTCTTACACCCCACTGTTTTGCCAGCTGAGCCTTTTTTTCTCTTGAATAAACTTATTTAAAATAAAATGCATGAAATATAGGTGTAGGCTTGTCTACAGCTTAAGAAAACCTTTGAAGAACTCAGAGAATCACATGTCTTTAAGAACTGCATGAAGTATCAAAACCAAAAAACCTGGTCTGGCCTGACAAACCCTGCAAATCAGGGTGATGCACCAGCCAGGAAACATGTAGTGGCCCATCAGGTTGCTAGGGTAACTTCGCTTTATAGCACTTGGCTCCCATACATTTTTCAAAACCACCACTACAACTGTATGACACTGTGAATCTCTGCAGTGATATATAAATGTGTCTCTCTCAGCAAATTCTGCAGGTTTTCCTCAGAGGTTCAGAAGTGGTTGTAACTGGGCCCTTTCATCAGCCACAGGGTGTATGATAGATAAATGGCCCAATTCTCACTTGTACCAAAGTGCTTATGCTGATATAGCCCCTAATATAAGTGTGATGATAAAGCTACTTGAATGGTACATTATCCTCTTCTAATACAGAAACAAGCCTTAATGGTACAGCTGCATTCACGCCACAGTCAGTCTAAACTTGGAAGTTTTACTGGCAGAGATATGCTGGTTAAGAATGTGAGGAAAAGACATCACACACCTCTCTGACAACTGTGCTGGCAGACACGCCAGAGGTGTCCCTAGATAGACAAAACAAGTTTCTGCAGGATAACTCTAGCTGTCTGTGTATGCTCTGCCCACATGAGAAGCAAGATACGTTGAATTAGCTTAGGTCTCTTTCACTGAGGTTGACCCAAGCTGTAAATCCATAGTCGTACCAGCCTAAAAATCAGCAAAGCTATTGAATTCCAGGAACTGGTAAAGGCAAGAACAGCAAAACAACTCTTTTGCCAGTGTATGTGTTTTTTCCCCAAGGAAGGAAGTGCACAACTGTAACTAATAGCCTGAAGAGCTTGGGTTATACATCTTCAATCATAACACGAAAGTTAAAATAGTCCATAAGTTGAGGTAGTCTGAGACCATTTTACTCTCTGAGTAAAGGTGACTGCAGTAAGAGATGCAGTAAGATATGGTTTAGGACAATGTATCAGAAGAGTTGTTAAGCAGATCATGTAGATATATTGAGCCATGGGAATTTATTAGGTGGAGGCGATAACACCATGGTAGGAGAGGTAAAATTGCAGGCTCAGGCAATGTCGGAGAAGCTGAACTCAACCAAGGAAGGGAATTCCAAAGAATGGCAAATTTGAACATCCCATTTGTGACTCAGAAGCTGGGGAGGCTGCAAAAGCCTCCCTACTGCCTCATTTACAATACTTCGTCATGTACATTTTTCCTTCCATTGTTTCACAGGGCTAAAATTAGTGACAGAGAGTGATTGTGGAGAACATATATGGAAATAAGGAAACTTGGCTGAACGTGGCTTTGTTTTTCAACTTATTTGTTGTGCTCTTAATGAAACAAAAAACTTTAGTTCAGACCTTGTTCATCCTACTAGACTCTTTGTATTTCTACAGCATCTCGTGGCACAGAGGAGGGACAAGCTTTTCAGACCAAAGTCAGGCAAACATGTCCAGTGAGGAATAGCCATAAGCTTTATGGTGGTGTTTCATTTAGTATTTTTGTTAAGAAGTTGAGCAACTGTGGATAGCAAGCTCTCAGCATGAGGTTACGTCTTCTGTCCAGATCTCCCTTTGTCCTCGTCCTGCCTGCCTTCACAGCACTTCCAAAATACACCACTGCTTCCCAATTCACTCTTTGCCTTTACTGCTACAACAGTCTCACCTGGCTCCTTTCTACTTGCCAGCACCCTACCATAACATTCCTGGAGGGCTGTCAGGGCCGTGACTGCACAAATAGGCCTTAATTAGCCAGATTGTTTATTTGCTTCCTTATAAATATATTCTTCCCTTCCATTCCACTTTCTCAGTTCCTATAAAAGTGCCTTCATCATCTGATCACTTCTTTTTCCACCTGTCCCAGTATCCTCAAATTCAATGTTTCCTTCTTCTTTCTAATCCCAGAGCAGACAAAGGTTGAAGCACCGTTTTTTTCCCACAAATGCATGCAGCTTAAATTGCCTGGATATCCTTGGGCTAAAGTTAAGACTCTCTTGTGGACCTCAGAAGCATTGCTTGGCTTCTGAGCATTGCTGTTGCACACCCCCCCACCCACGGTAACAGCTGTGCTACCACTTGCTTCTCTTTTTTCTCTGTTTTAGCAGATCTCATCAAACCTGCAGACAGGAGCTGCTTAGATCTTCCTATTTACTTTTTCTCATGTACATCAGGATGATAACAGAGTGGACCCTGCTTCCTTTCAGCTGCAATCTATGACAGAGTGTTTGTCATTGGAAACCCCTGTGCAGACACAGATGAGAAACAGGCACGAGGCGACAGCAATCACAGTGTATTTATTCAGAGGATAGGAGCCTTGCCTTCCTGTAGAGATACCTAGACTACATACAGTAGGCTTTAACCTGCCTTCCAGTAGAACAGAGCAGAACATAATTTTCTGGTCAAAAATAAAATAACAATAACTGAGAAGTATCTTTTCAAAAAAAAATTTCATTTTTTGAATTTGCCAGGTTTAAAGCTTCTGAACTGATTATTATCCCAAAAAGATGGAGGGATAGAGGAGGAGATGTTGCTACTGGCACTAGTAAAAGAGGGGAAAATCCTTTCGTTGTTAGTTTCACTATCCTCCTCCTCAGTTGATTGCTTCTGGTTCTCCACAGTGAAAGACAATGGAATTTATTTGATGCTCTCTGATCAGTCCTAGCATAAAAACTGCAGCTGAAGAGTATAAGTAATACATTGCAAGCCATTCTTGGTCAACTTAGGTATGGCAGTCCAAGAATGATTTACAATATGCTATTTCTTGGGGACTCTGTAGTTCACAAGAAAGCATCTGGACGATGCTTTTGATATGATCTAGTTTTAGGCAGTCCTGCAAGGCTCAGGGATATGGATTAGTAGTGGATTGGTATTGTTTTGGGTGTGGTGTGGGGTTTGCATGTGGATTTTTTTGTTCCTCTGTGGTTTTGGTTTTTTTCAACCTAGGTGATTCTTCTGTGATTCTGTGAGCTGGGAGTTGAACTCGATGATCCGTATGGATCCCTTCCAATTTGAGATCTTCTATGATTCTATAGAAGCCTAGGAGTTAAACACTGTATTACAAAAATGACATACATAGGCTAAAAAGCTTTGTGGAGCCTCATGTCAGTGCTGGTACATGTGGATTGGGAAAAGAAAAGGAGGAAAATAATGATTGCACAATCAATCAAAAGGTGCCAGACAAGCTTTCAGGGCAAATACAAGCCTGTGTTATGGCTCTATGCACACAAAGCAGTGGAGACTGAAAATGGTTTGTGCAGTATTTCACTCCCCACAGCTCCCACAGGCAAGCTTTGCTGGGGAAAGACTGTTTGAAAAAGGACACGGGGGTTGACCCCATGTTTCAACACAGATTTCTGTGAAACTATCTGCAGCAGACAGAGGAAAAACATCCTAGACAGAATTCCAAGAGGAGAATGCAAAGTCAACATGTGGGTTAATTGACTTGGAGGGGGGGCAGTGGGTGGTTTATGAACTCCCAATGTACTAAAGTCTGCACTTAACTGCCCAACAAACACAGCAGTGCAGGGCTTTTGCATGCTCGTTTGCCAGGAAGTGTGACAACTAGGGTACCATATCTCAGAATGGAGGATGAATATATATTATTTTCTTTATATCTAGCTGATGGCTCTCCTGCAAATTACGAGAAATGTGGTGCTTTCCTTTAAAAGCAAAAATGGAAATGGTCTCCTTGTCAGCAGAGACACTAGAACTCCCATTAATCTCACTTTCTTGCCACTAAAAAGCAGAGTTCAAACATCCTGCAACCTCTGCTGATAGCTAATAACTTGGCTCTCAGAGACCTAAGAATAAAAAAAAAAAAAAAAAAAAAGAATTCTTACCGGAAAAATCAATGTGGCGCTTCCTCTTAATTGTAACATCTGTGCAGTGCATATATTGAATGCAAAGATTTGCACCCTATTTTGACAGCACTCCATAAAGTAAAAAGCCTACTGCAGTATATCTACTGCTGGGTAAGTAGAAGAGATTCTATTTTTTGTGTACTGCATGTTCCTAGAGAAGAGTGTCTCCACTGCTATTTTGTGCCTGCCCAGTTGTTGAACATTAGTCATTCACAGTAAGCATTTGTGACACTGATCCAGTGACAGACAAAAATCCTTTAGTCCCACTGTTAAAACTGTTCCTTTTGTATGTACTTTCTCTAATACAAAATGTTGTTGGTTAACCTGAAAAATGCACATCTGTTCTAAGTATGCAGGAAGATAAAATATACCAATAATTATTTATAATTAATATGGTATGTTTAGCTTTACAAGTGTAATACAGCACTCAAAATACATGTAAGTGCTTAAAAAATAGATCAAAGGATGATGATAGTGATACATGAGAACAATAATAAATGTAAATGCTGACAACTACATCCATAAAAAACAAGTGATCAAATGTTCATAGGAAATGAGCAGTAAAATCATAGGAAGGTAGCCTGACAAAAGCAAAATTATTCCAACCTTTAAAGTATTGACTTTTGGTTAATTATTCTTTAAGTCTTACTATCAGTTCAGAAACGGGAGATTTTTTGATGTTATGATTCAATACTGAAGATGTGCCATGACAGGGTAAACATTGATTTTTAACTCTGGCCTCAGTTTTGCTAGCCCTTCACACAGGAAAAGGTCTGACCAGTGGGACAATGTCCTTGAACTAGGAACAGCCCAAAAAAGGTCTGTACACCCAAAGCATCGAATCCACTGATGTGTGTCTGTGGTAGCTTTTCATTCCTGTCTGATGAGAAGACCTTTCAAACACACACTCACACCTGTATGCGCTTACACACACACCCCCCCCCCCCCCCCCCCCCCCCCCCCCCCCCCTGTATGCGCTTACACACCCCCCCCCCCCCCCCCCATGCTGTCTTCTAGGTGTCACATCTAAGCCTTGAACTGAAGGCAGCTACAACAAATCAAAATTAATTATCAGAAATAAAATTTGTGGGATTTATATAAAAGCATCAACACCTCTGGCCCAGATCCCACTCACCCTCTCCATGCTACACAATCCATTCCTTTCCATATAGTGTCCCACAACCCCCCTGCTGCCTGGGCCATTATCTCGGCAGGCTGGTTCCCATCACACAGCTACTGGTCACAGAGTCTTTCTGGAGGAGCAACATTTGTGTCTGCTCTACACTTGACCTGGATTTCAGACGTGCTAATGGGACAGTGCTAAATCCTTTCCACCTCCTGGCTGTCATCTGTGTTGCTTGAGAGAAGAATGGCTTATTTAGAAGCACTCCCTGGAAATCTCACCCTGGCACAAGCTGCTAAAACAGGTCCCAGCCCATCAGTGGGAACTGTGGAGCTGGACTGGGAGAGTTGGTTCAGGTCTCCAGAAGGTACCTTGGGATCCCTTAGAGGGTCAAAGAATAATTCCATATCTGGAACAATTTACATACATACTCAGGAAACAAAGTAGTTTTCCTTTATTTTTAGGCTGCTGTGTTTTCTCTTGCCAGTGTGCACTGAACAGTCCTACCTATTTGCAATATTGCTTGGATTATGTAAGAAGAATTATGCAAATTTTTAGCCTGTACCATTACCTCACCCTCCCTCTAAAACTGGGATTTATAGTTTCCTTGCCTAAAAGTCAAAGTCATGCTGGTGCAAGTTTGATTTTAAAAACCTGCCTTACTACCACACATCTCTGACACAGAGAGCTGTAAACTTTAATTTAACTGTTAATGGAAAGCTCATTATAGTGCATAGCTTACTTGTTTCACCTGTTTTTCATTATATTTATCTATACAAAGTTCATATTTTCCTTTGTATGTTTAAGAAATAGGTGTTTTCTTGCTTCTTTGCTTTCACATGAAGTTAGATGTACACTTGTAAAAATTATTTTTTTTAATTGTAACAATTCTGTTCCCATCAAATTCAATGACTTCTACTTTAAAAATGAGAAAAGACATTGAAAATAAGCTTTAAAATATTTGGAAATAAATGGTGTTTTTTATTACATAAAAGCATTAGGATGTCTCTAAGGTACTACAAATAAAATAATTTATAGTAAATTAGATTATTATTGCTGGGAAAAGGACCACTTAATGCCTGTTTTCTGTGGGAAAAACCAAATCAGAGTAACCCAATAGGGGTGCTCAGAAACATACAGCAAATAATAAAAAGCTTCAATGCTCCAAAAGAACAAGTGAAGAATAATGCTGAGGCAGCAGTTTGGAACGGGATATGTCTATTCACCCATATCTTAGGGAGGTAGTCTTAGTGTCCTGAAAATTACAATAGGAAGGCTGTTTTATCATTGTGTTCTTCCAGTTTTATACCAACTTACCTAAAGGAGTTCTACCAACATAAATGCGGAGTAAAGCAGTGTTGATCCAAGCCTGGATACACAGACCTGAAATAGAAAGTGTTCAGCATTGGGAGGATGTGAATTGCTGTCTGGAAAGCCCATAAACAGACTGGTGTGGCTGCCCTGAGCAAAGCAGTCGTGTCAGGGTAAATTTGGCTCAACATACTGCTATAGCAATCAGCTAGTAATGGGTCACCTTCCAAAGATAGCACTAGTATAAAATTAGTAACTCAGCTATACAGCCACATAGCTGAACTGCTAAAAATCCAAATTGAGCCTTGAAAATGACAAATAGATCCACGATATTCACTGGATATAGACATCAAGGAATGCATTAGAGGTTGATCTGTATTCTCTACCCTTTTTTCTTTCAAAGTATGACAGTGTCCTTCTCTTGTCCCACGGATGCTCTCGATGCCCTGCCAAATGTCTCAGCTGCAATTCTCAAGTCAAAAGGTATGATGGCATGCAGAATTTGCAAGAACAATAGTGCAATAGGTTCTGCCCCTGGATGTTGAGGACCAGTCCCTATCTGTTACAAAGTACATTCAATCTGAACTCAGTCTCATCTCATACTTGTGTTCTCATGTGCTCTGTTCTGCCTCTTGGATGGTTCATGAGGTTCAAGGGGATTCAGGCTACTTATTACCAAAAAAAAAAAAAAAAGAAGCAGATCTGCCATGGTTCACATATCAAGTCAAATTGCAACAAAATATGAGGAAAAAACCCACTGTTCTGATCCGCACAATACAACTTCTAACAGAAAAAGAAATGAAGCTATTAAAACTCACATTTCACAGGCAAATTCACAATAATTAAAGTGAACAGTTTGAAGAACAGAATAATTGGAAAGTGACTTGTCAACCAGTTACAGTTTTAATATAAAAATGTTTAGTCCAGTTACAAGCTTAATTGTTCAAATGAAAATGAGTTGTGGAACCAAATTCTTGAATAAGATGATTTCTTTTGACCTCATTGGATGACAACTACAGTAACTTTCTGCTGGAATATCCCTGTCCACACCTACCCCTGCCCAACCAGCTTTGATTATTGCCTGGATGCCTTCAGAAACCAGTCCTCCCAAAACGTTACAGCAGCTGCATCTCAGAGGACATTTAGTTAATTTTTTTGCTGTTTACATGGTTATCTCTCTATATATAGTCTGCATGGATTTTGTGGGGAGGAGGAGTTCTCAGTCTTGAGGGAGAGTCAAGGACTGTCCTCACATATTCAAGTTTTGTGTTTCCTTACTGTTGCTCCTGTGTCTCATCTATTGAAGCACTATAAAGAAACTTCTCTGGTTATGTCTTTTCACATGCTTGTGAAACAAGCTTGTGAACAAACTGACCAAAGCACAAGCACATGGAGGTGGAGAATCTGAATGTGTTCTACCAGATTTCTTCTGTCATTTGGTTTATATGGTGTGAATATCTATCCCAATGTTAGGACTAGCTTGCAGTTTATAGAAACTTTTGCTCTTTGTATACAATACAGATGTGAACTAATTAATCCTCATGAGAATGCCATCTTAAAGACAACAAAGCTAAGAGACAGAGGGATTACAGCTAAAATGCAATACGAACATTTGCTGACTGAATAAATGACCCTGGGGATATGCTTGAAAGCTTCTTAGGTGTCTAACAACAAAATATCATTTGCACTTATAGCCAGTTTCTAAAGACATTTAAACAGCTCATTCAATTCTAATTTTGAAGTAGGTAGGAATTCAATGAAGCAGCTGAAGAACCTGGCACTAAGAAATTCATCCAAGACCACACTGTCAGGACTGTGAATGTATCAAAAGGTCTTAATTGCTCTGACAACCTCACCTGGGATCTCCACCCTTTGCCCAAGGCCCAGGAGCTCAGACCTGTGCCTTGCACTCCCTGCTTGAGCTATGTTGCTAGCGTACCTACCTTCAGCCCTACCTCCTAGGTGACTTGTGGACCTATGTCGTAGCCTGGCTTACAGTCTTATCTCTGGTCCCATCTCCTGCTGCTCCTGACTAGGCTTCCTGGGTGGACTCTGGACCTCATTCACCACCTCCCATGTGTGGAGTGGAGCTATTGACAGAACCAATTATGAGCAGCCTTATTCTGCCTGGCCTGTTCAGCTGTGCTGCACCTGTACTCTGGTGAGAGCACAGTTGTCGTTCTCCTGGTTTATCTCACCTTGTAGAATGGATTGCTCTTGCTGCTTCTTAGCCCACAAGACACAGAATGGTTTTAGGGAACTTTCCCCAGACTAAAACAAAGGCATGTAAGATTTAAGCGAAACCTAGTGCTCTTTTTTAGAAATGCTTGCACGTCTACTCAATGCATGGGGCCAAACTGCAATCTCAGCATCTACATTGTAAAAGCAGAGACACTTCCTGAAGTTCTCCTGTACATAATGATGCCTACATGAAGTCAGAATTTGTCCAGAACAGCATATAATCTTGTGTAAATGATTAAATAAACAAGGAATATGTCACTGATAAAGTAAAAAGTAACAGACGTGATGTTTGAAGACTTGTGATATGGCTTGCCTGCATGTGTTTTTTTCAGGTAAAAAGATCTGATAAAAGCTTTGGGCCATTAATATATAATGAGAAAATACTCTGTTGATTACACAGTTGGGAAGAAAATCATGATAGTAGGTAGAAAGCAGGGAAAGAAAAGCACTTACAGAAAAACAAGATGCAAAACATGATCAGAAAAAGCGAAGGCAGTAAGTAAATAAAAAGAATCTGCCACAAATGAACAAAGTCAGAATTCAATTTGGCAGGTGGAGACAGTAGTGGAGATCAAAGCAATCTGTTAACACTTTATGTCCTGTCCATCAGAGCATGCAGAGTAATTCAACTCATTAGGAAAAACGCATGACTAGAACAATGTGGACATACTGACTGCAAAGCATGCAAATTCTGCTGCAATTCTTAATGACATAAAAGGTCAAAAACATTTAGAGGAAAACTCATAGAGAAAAACAAGTTCAAACCCCATTAGAAGTACATTTTCAGCTGAGGGCATGTGGGAATTCAGCTGTAGAACTTTCATTAAGTTTAATTGTGCAAGTGTAAAGTCCCTGTGCATCAAGTTGCTAATGTACTCTATGAAGACTTACGCTTCTGAAGGTGCATTGAGGAAGAGAGTGAAAACATTAAATTCAGAGTATAATGGGCTCTGAATATCTAAAATCTTTTTTCTTGGAGCATATATTTTTACTGTCAGTCAACTTTGACCTGCATGTGGGCAAATGCCATTTGAAGCAGAGAAAAATAATCTGTCTGTAGTTAACCATTCTGAACCAGGAAATGAATCAAGAAGAAAATACTTTTTTTTTTGTCCCTTTCATTTTTTGCTGAAGGGATTCTTTTTGCCTTTTCTCATCATGCTCATGAATTTTATTAATGTTCTTTCTATAAATATTCCCCATGTGGAGTAAAAAGTCAGCTGAACACTTCAAATTAAACCCCAGTTTGTCTAGCTAAGTTCAATATGTTGACTTCTCTGCTGTGACAATCTAGGGGGCTCGTGATTTATTGGCACAAGAGGATGCCAATGGAAAAAAGGAACCCTACCAAGTTAGCATTCCATCTAATTCTCCACAACGAATTGATGAAGTGTTGGAAAGCTCTCTGACAGGGTTGTGGATTCGGGAAAAGATGCATCTGAAGTGATTTATAGGGTGAATATATTTAGCACCATCAGGATGTCGTGTTTTTCTCAGGTTACATATCTGTCTTTATTGTAGCTGCCTTCTTCTATCCTTTGCAGGAATGAAGTGGACACTGAGAAAATGAACAAGAAAGTGTGAATATTTGTTAGACATATGTCCAATATGCAGTACTTCTACAAATGTTCCTTCTCCTTTTAAATGCTTTTGTGTCTCGTGTTTTCTTTCTGACCTGAACATTTCCTTTTAAAGAGCTGAGAAATCAACTTTTATGAGATTAATTATGAAGCAAAATATGTTAATTCAATGACAGAAGATGATGTTGTTACAGAAATTTCTGTCTGCTGAGATAACTTTTCCAATTGCAGAAAAAAATTCAGATTTCTGAAAATAAGAAAATGAAAGAACCAACATAATTTTAATCACATGTAGCTAATGTTATCCAATGGGAACAGTCTGGAAGAGATGTGGTTAAATTCAGTGTGTCAGACTGAGTTGTCTGAAAATGAGTCTTCGCACAGCATCATTGAATCAGGATTATGACAAGAGATAATTTGAAAGACCAATGCTCTTTTAAGGAGAAATTTATGCAAGCCCCTCGAAGGCCATTCTACCTGTGATTAAAGAAAAGAATTACTTACCTCTCAGGCCCATCAGCCTTTCAAGTCTGCATTACTAAGGCTGTGTGCTACAGGCCCTATTCCCAAGTACTGTGCTAAGTTTAATGATGAGTAAAAGGAAGTAGTACAGCTGAAAACTTACACAGGGGAGGCACTGTAAAATTTTACTGGTATTTTTTTCTTCTGAACAAGGCAAATGTCCTGCTCAGGATAGCTGAAAGTAGAGCTCCACTCCATATTTTATGAGTGTGTCAGAGCATGAGTCTAAAGGAGACTTCAGGATGACTCTGTGAACACTTCCATCGTTTAGCATTTCTGAAATGAAAGGACATAAACTAGGAGAATAAACTTGTTTTAAAGTACAGAAGGTGATACTGAGACAGGATGGATATTAAGAAGGTTTATACCCTTCCAAATGATCTTGTTGTTTGATTCAGGCCTATTCTTACTTCAGCAGTGTAGTGGATTTCTGACGATCAACCAGTTCCACAGTACTACTCAGGGTTCATTTAAAGAGCTCTCTCTCCACTCTCTCTGAGGTCTGGCTGGGGGTGTGCTTCCTGCTTTTCTCGTCAGCTTCCCAGTCTCTCTGGATCCATTCATTCTGTCAAGTGACACAAGGGCAGGGACCGTTCCCATGCCCTGGGCCAAATGGCAGTGTCCACACTGTAGAGAGCTGGCTCTGCATCTCCTTTGTGCTCCATGTGGTGATTATGCGGCTCTAAAACATTTTTTGCATGTTTTTTCTTTCAATTTAAGATGTATAAGAATAGAAAAAGAGCTGTGTTCGGGGGAAGAGCTTCAGCATATGAATGCTTATTGGGACTAGCCTGGTACATGCTATTGCCTGAACCATACCCGGGCAATATTTCAGAGGTGCTTGCTGAATTAGGCCAAAACTGCACCAGGCTGTGCTACCAACCAAGCAGCAGCTCAGTGTTTGAGCTCCTCTCCTAAGGCTGTCTCATTTAGAAACAGAAACATAGCCCTTAGTGCCTCTCTTCTGCCTACTCCAAACCATACTATGGAAAGTGCTGTTTCCCCACCTTTCTGTCTTGCTCCTGGTAAGCACATCCAGGGGAGCTCTTCAAGGGGAGGCCACCAAAAGCAGACATCTTCTTGGCTACCTGACCTGCTTTTCCCAGGAGAATGAACAGACAAGACAGAGCTAACTGCAACCTTTGCAGGCTCAAGAAAGAGTTGAAGAATATGACACTGATTCTGTCAGGGGCTGTTAGACACTCTCCAGATACAACCACAGGCTCAGAAAGTCAATAAGCTGCCAAAGACCAACAACTAGGACAGTATACCAGGCAGCAGGTCACGTTGTTCAAGCTCTTGCTAGAGAGAGGAGACAAGATACTGGGCAAGAGATCTTGTCTGTTTAACAGTCTTGTCAGTGTGACAGTTCTTATTAAGTGGTCAGTGTAAGAATTTGACCTACAAGGGAGGAGGAGGAAGGAGAAAATAAATTCTTCATCTTGCTCACCATGTTGGGTTTGGGTAGAAGAATGCCAAAGTGGTGCTCTGTCTTATGAAACCTTGGCTCCTGATCTTACCTAACAGATACCAAATTTAGGTGTAGTCTTATTATCAGGCACATTCCAGGAATTTTCATGTGTTTATAAACACTGGCTTCTAAGGAAGAAAAAGGATTTAAAATACATGAAAACTGTAATCATAAATTCTTTGTTATAATCTTATTATTTCTAGCTGTTTTGCATACAAAGGATGACTCAGTTTTAGAAAATCATAACACTTTTACAGACAATCCCTGCCCAAAGGCAAAATATATCAAAGAAATTACCTGTCATAATTTTTCACTTGCATGCACTCATGCAATGATCGTGTGATATTTATTTGGTACTGGGGCACAGCAGGAAAATGTGCATAAAATCATCTTTCAGCTTTTAATAATGCATTCATTTATTTTTATGCAGAGATAGTCTACCTTTTTTTTACCACCTCAGATATTGAAAAATACTGTCACTTAGAAAAAAAAGACATGACATCCATCCCAAATGACATTTTACTATGAATTTTTAATAATTTTACTAATATAGGGTAGGAAAATCTTCACTAGAGCAGATGAAGTTTATTTATTCTTCACTAGGTAGTTGTACTTCTTCAGCAGTATAATGTTAGGCTGCAGGAGTCACAAGTAAAACTGACATGGCCTGTGAATCTCATCTTTAATATAGAAATTTATCACAATATACAGTTGACTTTTCAGAGGCTGGTCTTATTGTAATCTGAATGAGAGAAGAAAAGAAGGACTTAATGTTTAAGAGAATCAGTTGCTCACCATAGGACATTTGCAGACCTTACAGGTGACTTTCTCTGTAATATTGACCAATGGAGGCATACTAGGACACATAATAAAGAGCATTTCCTTTAAAAACAGGGGTCAACATGTGGCACAGTGGGGCAGGGATTGGCTGCAGTTCTGGAGTTTGCCTCTGGCAGGACTCTTTTATTTCAAAGGCAATACTATGAGGTACAGACTCTTCCTTCTTGTACTGGCCGCAATGCTGTAGAATGACGATTATCCTTCTCATGGCCATGTGTGCAGATGTCATTGATAAAGGGAGCACAAGTGAGGCCAACCAGCTGTGTCTGGTGTGAGGAGCAGGAGAGGTCATAGTGCTAAACTCAGTTCTATGAGAATCTGTTATATAAAACCTGCCTGTATTTCTGTAGTTGAGGGAACAACCACTAATTGTATCCTTGATTGGACTTGATCTGCCTTGATCCTGCAGAGTACACCAAAAATGGAAGAAAATGGGGCTAGATTTTTAAAAACATTTTGGTGACTCACTCTCCTGGTCTTCTGTATATTTCAGAAGGCAGCCATGCACTGAAGGCATCTACCATGCTCCAATTCTTGTGCACTCTAAAGAATCAAGCAGCAAATGTCACTATTCCTCTGGTTTACCTTCTCTCCTCTCCCCTCTCTGAGTCGCACTGTTATGGGAGTTACTTTAGGATTTAGAATTATGAGCTGCAAAAAAGGTAAAAGGAATTGCACTTAGCCTTTTCCTTCAACTTTTCATTTAAGATTCTGAATAGGGCTAATGATTAAAGAGAAATAAAAAGCAAAGGTTAGAACCACAAGTAGTGTAGGCAGGTATTTGCCAGATATCATGCCCATCTTGAACACCTCCAGCTCCCCTGCTCTTGTCCCCAGATTATTTTATCCAGAAGTCTGCAAGTGTGCCAGGTCTTTGCTTCCCTACGAAGGTATGCAGGAAAGAGCCAACTGATAACACAGTGCATGCCACTTGTCAGCACAGAGCTAGAACAACATTTCCAAATACTTCATTATTAATAACTTCAGGTTACCTGGATGTTACAAGAAACGCAAAGGTCATAGCACGTTCAAAGCTTAGTTTTCGGAAGAGCAAGATATAAATTTCAAGTTAAAAGTTATCAACTTTTCTAAGAACCAGAAATCAATTGACTTGTCATTGTCTTTTCACTATGAAATAAAGACCTTAAATGACACTGACAATAAACAAGAGAGCTGGCATTATTAAGTTGATTTTTTTCAATTATACTATTAATTTTCTTTTGCTAAATGTTAACTGTTCAAGGAGTGTTGCTACACTGTTCTGGTTTGTTCCTCATTTTGACAGAACACCACCTCTATTCCTGAGAGCAAAATAAGAAGAAAATAGATTATATTACTTTAAGAATTCATTTTAAAAACTCCAAGATTATGACTGAATCTTGCAATATGATAATGTGACAATTTGAGAATATGAGATCTTGTGTTACTTCCATGAAAGTCTGTCCAAGATGGCTTGATGAGGCCCTGGGCAACCTGGTCTAGTTGGAGGTGTCCCTGTGACTGCAGGGGGGTCGGACTGGATGACCTTTGAAGGTCCCTT
>BJBW01002580.1:70069-125845 GCA_004320125.1 Scolopax mira
AGAAATACCATTTATAGGAAAATTTAGGAATATCCGAGCTAGGTCTGAACACAATGCAGTGCAGCACAAACAGGGTTATTTGTGTATAGGTATAGTATCTCTTAGTAGCACTGAGATTTGTTTGCACCCCTTGATTACTGCTGTCTAAATTTCTGCACAAGCTAAGTAAAGGAAGTGAGCACCATCCTGTTGTACACCAACCATCCAGCATTTCCCTGACCAGAGCTGGCAGAGCTCTTAAACTTCTTAAGCAAATAGTTCCATCATTGATTTAAAATGTTTCAAAAGCATACATCATAGGGTCAGAAGGGAAATGGAGAGGCATTTGCTGCTTGAAAGACCAGTTCAGTACTGGAGCAGGAAAAGACCACAGTTAATGGTTGATAGAATTATTTCTTTCCACTAGAACACTAACAAGTAGTGGTGAGGAAGCTGTCAGTTCTGTACTCTTGGTATGTTACTTTACTACAAAATTAGGCAGCTCCCTGATCACTTGCTCCCTATGAACCTCTGCACATTCAGACTAGCTGCTCTTGGTTGGGCTTAGACAAGACTTAACTATAGTAATGGCATGTTTGTTTATTACATACAGGCCTGAGAATCACGAAAAAACCCGTACAAATTTCAGTCAGTTGTGTGGTATGGTGAACAGTTGTCAATGTTCTACCAAGTTTCTTCTGGCTCAAGCTTCTTGGTTTTGACCCTGGTGACAATGCATGTCAGCAAAACAAATTCAAGAAACTGCAAACACAAGACGGGAAACAAAACAATAAACTTCTTTTGCCACATGAATACTTAAATTGCAAAGACCTGGCTATGTTCCCCTCAAATACGGGATATTAAAAAGAAATTGAGGGGGGAAAAAACTGTTTTTCTGTACAAAATGTTCCGTGGAACTCTTTAAAATCAAGCACTGCTAAAGATTAGGAGAGGGCCTTCATAAACAGCTTCTAAAATACACAGCCTTCCGTGTACTTTAGAATTTAGAACAGCTTGTAAATACACAAAGAACTCTACGAAAATTACTGAAAACTACTGCCAGAAGGTAGCTCGAGGTCATCTACGTTAATTTCCCTGCCCATCTAGAGTATCTGGACCACTTAGTGATCCTTGTCAACTTCATTGTTAGGTTCACTGATGTGGATTCACCAGTACATTCAGCAACTTATTCCAGAGACAGACTATGTCAACTTCACTTACAGCTTCTAGCACGTATCTCTGTTGTTGCAATTTATACCCACAACTTCCTCTTTTCTCTGCAACATTTTATGCCAGTCTCCTTTTTGGCAATTTGAAGCTGTACCATACCTCTCCACAGCCTTTCTCCTACAGCCACTTTTCTTTCCATCTTTCCTAACAGGTCATCTTTCGGACCTTTTGACATGTACTTTATTGCGGTACTAATAACTCCAGGATAATGTTCCCTGAAATGATGTAACTCCAATATACCAAGGTTAGGCAGGTTGCTGAGTGGAGGCAACTAGTTGTTAGGTTAAAACCATATTCATGTGCTGCTAATTTCTCATCCCCAGCCTGTCTGTTTGTGGCCACACACCTCCTACTGGGACTTCCCATGGTGCTTTGTGTAGACATCTAATTGCACTCAGAGTTACAGCTGAAGCACTTAACGGGCTTGACAGGTGCCAAGTACGTCCTGACCTCCAATGGACCTGGTTTCATATTCTGTTTGTGTAAAAGTGCTCGGGAGCAGTCAGGTGGAAAACCTGATCAAAGGATCTGGGGATTTTTTAATAATTTCTCCCTGGCATCTTCACAGCTCTCCAAGAGAAGAGTTGAACCTCACTGTTGTGGTTTGTCAAGTTCAACAGCATTTCCTCCAGTTCTTGGTTTTTTTCATATTAGTACAGTGACATGTCTCATTATGGATAGAAATCAGAGTTGATCACTACTATCAGTATTAGGTATTTCTAGTCATGCATGACTAGAATTCAAAAGGGTTGAAGAGGGCAAAGAAACACACAGAGTCATGAGAATGAATCACAGAATCACAGAATCATGTGGGGTTGGAAGGGACCTCTGGAGATCATCTAGTTCAACCCCCATGCCAAAGCAGGTTCACCTAGAACAGGTTCACAGGAACATCCAGGCAGGTTTTGAATGCCTCCAGAAAAGGAGACTCCACCACTCCTCTGGGCAACTTATTCCAGTGCTTTGCCACCTTCAAAGTAAAGAAATTCCTCCTCATATTTAGGTGGAACTTCTTATATTCAAGTTTGTGCCCATTTCCTCTTGTCCTGTCATTAGACACCACTGACATGGTGCTCAGGAATATGGTTTAGTGTTGATGGGGTTTGTTTGGTTTTTTGTTTAGTTGTTTTTTTGTCAGAGGTAGGTTGATGGTTGGACTAGATGATCTTAAAGGTCCCTTCCAGCCTAGGTGATTCTGTGATTCTATGGCTCCATCCTCTTGATACCTTCCCTTTAAGTACTTATAAGAATTGATCAGATCCTGCCCCAGTCTTCTCTTCTCTAGACTAAAAAGTGCAAAGTCCCTCAGCCTCTCTTCTTAAGAGAGATGCTCCAGGCCCCTGATCATCTTTGTAGCCCTAAGCATATAACACTGCCTGACAATGAAAGTAATGGATTTGTGGGGAATATTTGATTTATCCCTTTGTCTGCCCTAACAGAACAAACAGTGGAAACTATATGCACAGAGTAGAACCAGGACTAAGACATGTAGGGGCTTTATGTTGTTTCAAATACCACCTTATGATTCATGTGGTTTAGGCTGTCTGGTCATTTAGAAAAGAGGGAAGCTTCTCCCTACTGCACTTGTGGAAGACTTTGAGATCATTGGAATAGTAAGGGGGCACAAGATATTTCTACTTCTTTTGCACAGATGTGATCTTACTTGTGCACTTTGTCATCCAGAACATAAGTGCAATATCAAGTCAAGTAAAACTGCTCTGAGACAGTCAGCTTCTTTGTCTTACCAGTTAGCTGCACTCCAACATTTTCTACAGGGAACCAGACCAAAGGAAATAAAACATGCTATTATACATTAAAACAGTGTTTGCTTTCAGTGGCTGGAACAAGTATTTCCCAGGAGACCTTCCCACAAGATCTCTTTTCTCTTACAACACTCATTTACTCATGACTTTCACTTGCTTTGTCTTGGAATTTATAAGGAAATTCTTACTATCGGGTTTTCAAAAATTTGTTTTCAAAGGTGGTGCTATTTGAACCCTCAGATTCAGTTCTCTGCTAGTCCAGATGCAGTACAAATTTGAATAAAACTCTAGTTACCCTAAAGGCAAATTATGATTATTAATATGTTAATATAGTGGCTACACCATATTAAAGATACTTAATCATATATTGTAAGGTTTCTGTACAGCAGAGAATACCCACTGCTTTATGGGTGGTTCTGAATTATTCTTAGAAGAACAATAACCTAGGTGTCCAAGCTTTCCAGAGAAAGAAAAGGGTATTAAAAAGCTCTAGAAACCTTGCAGGCAAAGCTCACCCTAGCTTTAGAGTGTGACAGCTCTGACAATCTTCTTTGAGAACAATTCTGCATGTTTGGGGGAACACCTGAGACTTTGGGCTTTTGGGTGGAGGAATATGCTTATGGAATTGAAGAAATTTGAAGAACTATTTCATTCTCTGAAACTTCTGAAGCTTTCTGAGGATGTTTAAGGGGAAGACAGGCTTTTGCTGGGAGCTACCAGTCTTCTAAGCGTGCTCTGACTCCCTTGGTTTTGGCCAGAAGTGCTAAATTTAATATTTAAGCAGGGACAAGGCTGTAATGCTGAAGGACATTCCATTTGAGACACAAAGCAGAAGTCAAAAATAGATCAGAAATCAAGTAGAGCTGAGAATTAGTACTGGAAACTGTTGGAATCTAATGCACATTCTTACTTCTAAAATAAAAATGGAAATATTTTGGGGTTAACTTTTATTTTCACCATGTAACTTCCTACTATCTGACTCCTTAGAGTAAGTATAAGGAAAGAATTTGCAAGTCTCCAAAAATCAATTCCTTTGTCTTTACTTACTGAGTGAAAAAAACCAAAAAATATGGCTTATGGAGAACATCAGGACAAATCAATGAAACCTGTATTAGTAGCTGATTAAATGCTCTGGTATGCCTTGAAAGAACCATGAAATACTACATTTCTGCAGGAGTTGTCAGAAAATTTTCAACTGGTTCTAGACATTTTCTGGCATGCAGCAAAGCCTGTAGGTATAAAAGCTATGCAGGTGCCTACATGCAGTGGAAGGGTATGGTCCTTAGTATAGCTGTTCTGTGAATTTGCATGCAGGCTATCATCACTAGTGTTGGTTGGTCTGTGGCTTCCCTCCTATCCTGTGCTAGACTGGAAAGTGGAATCTGATAGAAGACAAAACAGTCTCTGTTCCATGTGTTTCCCTGGAGTGAGGCATCATAAGCTCCAAACCTTTCTGAAAACAAAAAAGTTTTCAGATCGCTGTAAACAAAGCGATCTCCCGCCAACAGCAAGGAGCTTTCATTCTTCGTTGTGACCTATTTCCTGGGATGAGTCACTTAATGTTAGTGCCAGAGCAGTAATAAAAAGATAAAGGAGGGGGTACCTGCATTTATCATCTGTAGTTTAATATGCTGCAACAAACTTGGAGAGTCTCTGATTATCTACAGCCAAAAAGTGCTCCATGAGATAAGTATCATTATTTGATGTTTCTGCCAACCTCTTTCACTTTTCAAAGGCAATATGTACAGGCTTGTATTAGTTGTGCTTTAACATGGGAGCAGGCCTGTCATCCTGGAACAGAGTGCTCAGAAGTACTTACAATTTGTCTAATTATACTTCAGATGTTTGAAAGATGGAAGTGGTAGTTATCCCTAAACTTCACATTATGAAACTATCATTTGGCAAATTAAAAGTTCCCCCTTCTCACATCAAACATTTACAGAGAGATTAAGGCACTGTTATTTTATTATGTCAACAGTAGCTTACTATTAGTCATGGCAATAAAAACCAAATTCTTAAAAGTCTCCTAAGACTTCTAAAAGTACTTAAGAGTCTTTCAGAAAAGGAATATTGTGTGCGATTTCTTCCCCAGATTATGCTTGTTAGCCATAATTTAACAGGCTTAGAAAACAGAGACCCAGAATTGGTGTTTAGCCCAGAAATTAAGAAGTTGTAAGCGTACTTCTTTGGAGTTTTGGAAAATTATGGAAAGCTATTGGCATTTAATCAATCTTGAACATGCAGATGGCAGTCATGACCTTGAATATGACCTTGTGGTTTCCTTCCTTTACCACAATTAAGAACTCCATCCCTAAAAACACTGAGAAGACAGAAAGGATTTCTATGCCACCAGCCCAAAAAAGAATAGTCAATTCAGCTCTGGAAAAAAAATGAAATATTGACCTCAAGGTTTATTTTAGCAAAGTCTCTGGGTACGACTTCTCAATACAGCTTCAGTGCTTGATATAGCACTCTTTGTAGGTCTGTACAGGAAAAATCAGATTTCAGTAGTAATTCACATGGATATTTCTTCAATGTGCTCCACAGAACTGTGGAGCTGCTGAAAGCCCACAGAAATACCATATGTGTGTTGAGTAGCAGTCCAATCCATAGAACATCCCACTGAATCCAATGGTACAAAATGGCTTCTATGGTGCTGTAGCATTCTCTCTGATGGCATTAATTCCCCCTATCTGGAGAGATTTTGTATTTCAAGTGGGTATCAATAGATATGGATTGTATGAACTTGGAGGTAACAGAAGCTTTAGTATCTTCAAAACTTCTCAAAGCTTCAAATGAGTTCCATTTCAAGAGAACATCCAATTCTATAACAATTCTATAACTCCACCTCCTTAAGCAGCTGGAGAAATAAATGTAATTTGCACTAAATCACTCCCTTCAAAGCCAGGCAAAGTTAGCCTAAAAACAGCTGAGGGATTTCAGCAGGTCCCACAGCCATAACCCTTCCTTCACTTCTCTCTCTAGACTTTTTGGGAAAATCTAGTTAAGCTCCACAACAGGGAGCTTTCGGGGTTTTTTTTGCAGGCTAGTGCATAATACTTATCCTCAAATGCTCAATCAATTCTGAAATAGAACAATAGTGTAATTTTTCACTGAAAGCTTAAATTGAAATATTATCCCCTTGTGAAGGCCCAGTCCAAAGTATGAACCACTGACTGACTGTGACCAAAAGCCTATATCATGTCTGCTGTCATTCACAACTTAGAGGTTGATGACGCTACCTCAATCCTGCTGTAGGGCAGTCATAGCCTCCAACAAAAGACCAAGAAAAGGATAATTTTCTTCAACACTAAATAAATTTGAGCCAATTAAAGAGAATCCTTGTCTTTGTGGACAAGAAATTTTTTGCTTCTGGAAGCCAAATCCAAATGATGAGGCATCTTATTGTGTAGAACAGTAAAATTCCACTCACTATTACTTTGGCAACCTAACTTTGGTCTCATAACTAAGCTGTTGTATCTTCTAAATCATGTTCCATTCAATATTCTTTAATTCAAATTATACCATCTTCAGAGAATATCAGTAGGACTGGCTATTTGAAGTAGCATTGCTTCACTGCACACAGGTTGAGCTTCTGAAGATCAAAAGTATGGTGTATTTACTAGCATTCAGCTAAGGCCCTGTGAAAGTGATGTATGCCCTGTTGACTGACTACCTGATAATTCAGAGCCAATGTCAGGGATCCCACCAACCTTAAGCAGAAAAGGCACTTAAAGAACCCCCAGTTCTAGCTCAGCTGTTTGCTGTATATGTACAGTACAATCAGATTGCTCCCAGGTCCTGGAGAAGCTACACAGCCCATACATAGTCCTTGCTCAGAGAAGCCTCTTTACTCCTTTCCCAGGGAATCTGCTGGAGTTTTTACCGTCTTTCCCCAGGTCATCACTTACTAAGTACATGTAAAGAGATCCATCCCCAGTACGAAGCAGATCTAAGCAGCTCTACTTAAATCTAGCCAGGATTCTGACCATCCCATCCCATCCCATCCCATCCCGTCCCATCCCGTCCCATCCCGTCCGTCCTGTCCCATCCCGTCCCGTCCCATGCATTTCGTCCACCAGCTCCCCTCTTTTATGTGACAGTAATACTGTTCCTCATCATTTCAAAGGCTTTTCCCTCCTTTTTTTTTCTCATTTTTTTTCTTTAAGAATCTAAAGGCTGACTAGTTTGAAATACCAGTCTCCAATCCTATTGCTCAATTTTCAACTGAGTGTTCTAAGCTTACATATGCTACCATACAAGCTTATTCATTTAACCTCCTTGCAAATCTTTTTTCAAGGTCATCTGCTGCTGCTGTGCTGTGTTTACTGTTCACTGGTATGGGAGAGCTTTTCAAGGGATAAGAAATCACCCATAATATCATGTTAGCTTACTTCACTGCTGAAAATGATATTTAATTGTCAGCAATGCATAACTAACACAGCTATAGAAAACAACACTGAATTCTGTTCTGCCTCATATATCATCAATAAAGCTGTCATCTAAAGCTTTCCTTTTTGACTTTTGTCCCTGGAGATCATGATTGACCTAGAAGGAACTTAGCTTGGCTTTTAGAAATACTGGTATGTCTGAACTCATGAAGAAGGGCAGATAGAATGAAAAGAAAATCCCACAGAGCTCTTTTTAGCAAGATTTTTCTAATGACAGCTGAATTTTAACCAAGCTATTGTTGACAGCAGCAACACTTAGCATGTATCTACAACTGCTCAGATGATGATCTAAGGAACAAATTCTATTAAATTCAAATTCAGCATAAAAAAATCCCAACCTGTTAGGTAGTTATTACTCACTTTTGAGGCTAGTATCCATGTTTCACTTCAGTAGTGAAAGAAAAATATTAGAAAAAATAAAGCTCTGTTAGAAGGAAAGAATGCATGGAAAAAGAAATGTTCTTAGGATTGTAATGTAAGCACAACAGTCTATTCTATAAAGAAGATTTTTTATGTGAAGGAATGTTATAAAGAAAGATGAAATTTTGTTCAAAATCTCCTTTTTCAACATTTATTTATAGACACACCCATGTAGGCACCTTTCCTGCTGCCAGCAGATGCAAGGCACAAGGCTCAAGTTTTGTGTCAAGAAACTTCTAAATGTATTTGTTTTCTTGCATCTTAATCTCCTCAGACATAAATGGCTCCTTCTTTGCAGCTATTTTTTCTCCTCTTCCCTACCGAGTGCTTTTGCTTTCAGTCTCTGTAACACATTTTTCAGGCCTCCTCTATGCTTTCTTGTCATAATGCAAAGTGTAACCCATCAATTAAGTAAGATAATCAATTGCAATTTCAATTAAGCCACAATTTGTCTTTTCTTTGAATCATTTAATCATATTTCTATTCATTCAATACAGACTTTTCTCAAAGACCCTCTTACAAAAATGCTGAAGATAGGATTAGAATGAAAATTATTCAGGTTCATACTGCTGCCCCTCAGTTTCATTGAGTCTTTGTCCTTTGCTTGAGCCTTGTGTGTTACTTTACAATAGTGATGGTTCCTTGAAAACAGTCCAAACTAAGACATACAAGAACACAATCAGAGTGACTGTGAAAATATATCTTGTCGGGATCTTTGTTTTCATTAATTATTTAAATGTTCTGAGTGTTACAAAAGACCTTTCAAAAACCCAAGAAGCTTGAGAACCCTATTTGTTTCAATTCAGTTTTTCCTGATCATCTCTTCAGATAATGATTTTGATGTTCCACAGAAAGTTTACAGCCATTCAAAGGTGTTCCCACATTTTGTTTTTTGCAATTACACCGATGAGTCAGGAAGGCCACCTCCTTCACCTAACAATTTGAGAAAAGCAGAACTATGACACAGCCTGAACAGATCTACCCAGTTCCAGTTAACAGTAAAATGAATGGTGCTCATTATATCAAGAGAAAATTGGCAAGGCTACAGCAAAGTAGTTCCATTAACGGGTTTATCCTTGCGATACAGTTAAGCTGCTGGAATGTGCATTTGTACTATGTTGCCAAAACAAATTACACTCTGGTATAAAAGTCACTATTGTTTTTTCTGGTACTGCAAAATATTTAAACAGTTCAGAGCTAATGATCACAGTCCTCTTCAGATAAACCTGTCTTACTACAAGAGTGATTATAGTAAGAGATTTCCCTGGTTGTTGGTCAGGAAAAAAGCCCAGAAAAAGGTAAAAAGTCAGGACTTTGCTCCAAATCAATTAATAAATTTCTCTGCAACCTGTACTAAGTAATTTCATCTTTTTTCTAGTGAAAAAACAAATGGCTCAAGTTTGACATTAAGAACATTTCTGTATCTTGGCTCCTCCAATATAGCAAAGTTTTTAAGGTATAAATAGAAAATTAATTTGTAAATTCCTAAGAATCATAAATGGGAGGCTATTTATCAGGGCAAAATAAACATTTCTCATATTGAGAAGAAGATATCTGAGTCTTGATATTCATAGCACAGACAGACAGTGAAGGAATGCTGACAACAGCAGAGCTTGCAGAGACATTCATAGGCTTGAAGCTCAATGTCAGGTCCTACACTCAATGCTTGTCAGATCTGGTATCAATATTATTTTCCAAGAACCTTCAGGTCCCACCGACCTAAGTACTTTATAGAGATTTTGTGGGTAATGACTAAATTACAAAAAAAAATCTTATCTACAAAGACTAAAATCGAGAGGGAAAGCAACTCATTCAAGGTCATGTAAGAAAGACAACACCTCCTCCTAACACGTAAGACACACAATACCTCCTAATTAAAATTGAAGTAAATCCAAAAAAAGTCAGTCCTTGAATATAACCCTCATTTTTCCCTCTGTCCTTAAGAAAACACAGTGGGGGTATACCAAACTATCTGCCAAAGGGTAACTGAAATTAGACTATATTTGCTTATTCAAGTGTCAGAAAGGCATTGTATATAGTAGTCATCACTCAAAAAGTGTTAATAGATACATTAAAGGAATAGATAGAACTCTTTGATGAATGAAGACCACAATTCCACAGCAGATAGATTTCTGCTGCATATGCAAGTGTACTATTTCTATGTCAGTACAGGCAAGAAAATTAAGACCTAGGAAAACAGAAAGTTTTAGTAATGCTGACTAACAAAGAAAGCTTCTATCTGTATGGTCAAAAATAAAATGTGAAAGAAGTGCTTTTAGAATGAAAATACAAAAGAAACTCCTGTTTCCATTTCCAAAAAAATGGAAAATAAGCATCACAGCCTTATGTATGTTTTTAAAATACAATAAGGAAGTTACATGGCTTTACATAATAGGTAGGCCTTACTGCATAGAAATAGTGTCTGCTTAATACTGTAAAATTAGAAATAAACTTCAAATCCATTTCTTACAGGAGGCACTTGAAAAAATAAATCTGAGAATATAATTTAAAATTTAAATTCATTTAAATTAAAAAATATAATTTAAAAATTTAAAATAATTTAAAAACATAGCCTTCTGCTACAAAAGAAAATATTCCCTACTACGCTTTCCAATTTTTCCAGAAAAAAAAAAATCAAAATAAACCCAAACTCTTGTCACCTGTATATTTTCACTTTTCTCATTCAAGTCCCATATGCTAGTTCTGAGTCTCCTGGCTGAGTGCCTACGTGCTGCCCTTCAGGAACTCCCACTGTGACTGCCTTACAAGTACTAGTGTGAAGACAGGAAATTCATCCATTCTAATAGTGTCTGAAGCCCAAAAGACTTTCTTTTTTTTCTTTAAAAATCTCAGACCAACTTTTAAAGCAGATTTTAAGAGGTTCATAGCATCATAAATCTCTTCTACTCTATGGCAAGTGGAGGACTGGCCAGCAGGAGGATTTGGTGACTAGTTAAACAAAAGCAGATCACGAGCGTGTCAGCTAAGGTTTATGGTCTTGAGATCTACTGTTTTAAAGGCAGCTTGTGGTTACAAGGGGCACTTCCAAAGGCACGCTGGATTTCTCAAATAGTGGCATAGACTCATGCTGAAAAAAATCTCCACTCCTGGCTCAGCCTCAGAAGAGACAGCAATGGTGTGATCTCACAACTGTTTATGGCAAGAAATGCTGTATCGTAGTGCACAGGGTGCTAAATAGGAAAATGAAGCTCAGTAACCATAATGCTGCCATCAGAAGAGGTCTCTGAGAAGACTTTGTCCCACTGCAGCCTCAGATCTAACATGAGTCTCAAACATCACATGCACTTCTTCTTCTGTTCCTCAAAGACAGCTCCAGGTACTACAGTAAAGAAAAACAGTCTTTACAAAATCATCATTTTCAAAGCTATTTTCCAAGCATAAAATTGGACAAATCAAGCACAACACAAAACTGTGTCTGTGCCACATGCAACTTTGAGAACTTGACCAGTTTCTCCCTATTCGTGCCTAACAATTCCCTGAGCCAGCAAGATCCAAGTACTTAGAAAGAGGCTGCAACCACTTCTTCTTCCGCTGAAGACAGAAGACTGCAGAAATGCAGACTTCACATCTGCACATAGGCCTTCTACCTCTGGTTTTCCTGCTTCAAGTCTGGTTTTGACTGAACCTTATAAAGAAAAATTGTGGAGGCTTCGGCCTATTGCTGAGAGTTTTATGCTACCCTGCATAAGAAACTGTGATTTCATATGTACAAATGCATTTTCTCATAAAGCTGAAAATCTGAATTTGGGTGGATGCTGAATTAGATAGCCAAAGAGATGCTGTGAAAGTGCAAAGTATAAGAGTTACTGAGGAAATATTACTGCAGAGGGCAACAGATCCATTCTTGATTCTTGAGTGGCTGTATTGAATTACATTTTTCTTAGCTAAAAGGATAGAAAAGCTGCATTTTCCCTGTTGGACTGGGATAAAGACCTGGACACAATTGCCAGAAGTCTCCAGAAGCTTGATCAAATACACAGGACTCCTGAGACTGGACAATTTGTGATGAGTCTGCTGAATACAGAAATGTCAAGCAAGATCCATGGTTTTTGGCAGGATTGCTCTTCTCTCTTAATGTTTTCAATTTAGAAGCTGACAGTCATATCCTGTAGCATTTTTAGGTTCTTTTTTATCTCTCCTTCTCACACATGCACACACAGATAAAGATGAGACTTGACATTTGTGTAACGGAGTTTTACTGCAGATGGAAAATTCAATCATTTCTGGCAGGCCCTACCACTCCTAAGTTCTCAGAAAATGTGCAGGTGACCCATTAAACTTCCTTCAACCCTAATCTAATAAATAAACTGGTGCAATACTTCCCACATTAGCCTAGGATTATTAAATGTTTACAGTGCTGATTTGTGGAGACAGAACTGTGATTATTAAAGTTCAAATTAATATCTTATTTGAGAGCACAATCATGATGTTCTCTCTATAGGTTTGGATTTTCAACTTTTGAAGAAAGCTGATCAGCTTTAATATCACTTTCCTATCACTATTACCAAGCTGCCTATGTGTCAAAACACAATACAACCACTGGAAAGCTCTGCTTGTCTTTTCACTGCATCTGTGTGTTAAAAGGAAGAAAATCCGATGTTCCTTTCAATTTAGCGTCTTTAATTTCATACTGTACAATCAGGCTGTTGTTGATAAAGTTTTGACAGTGGGCATTTTTTGTTTGTGCTTGAGTTTAAAATTATCCCAGAACCTGACTTCCCTGTGCTTTAATGTTCCAAATGCCATCAGCGAAATCCAAACACTGCTGCCTTGTTCCAGTGTGCTTCTTACAAATCCTTCTGGTCCAGGTGCTTCTAGCACTTGTTAAGCACAGAGATATGGAGAATAAGGAAAGGGAAACAAGCACTCTATAAGCTAAAAATCTATATTTAATAGATAAACTGGATCTATATGGCAAATGATAAAAAAAAGATCTTAATTGCTCACATGCAAAAGCAGGAGCCCCAGTACTAACGGGACCAGAAGTTCTCCTGGGTCAGAGAGAAGAGTTCAGTCTGAAAATGCAGGATAGCATCCAGTTCTGGAAAACTGACTGACATTTTTTCCTTGAGAAACCCTCAACTAGTTATGATTCTTATTGATTTCAGCTTTTAGTTCTTATCCCTAGAAAGTATGTGCTTTATCAGCGGATTTTGGCTCAAAATTCTTTGTCTTCAGTTTCTGAAATTTTCCTATTCTTACAAGCTGTATTAGAAACAAGTCTCAGGAGGAAGAATTTCTCCTCAACCAGTGCATTTTCAGAAAGAATTTTCATACTGAGGAAGTTAGTACACCATCATAGGGCCATTCAAAGCAGCTCAGAACATGCATCCTCTCACCTCTTACTCCCAAAGGATTTGAATGGCATCTGCAAGCCATTTACAGATGTCATTGGATGGTATTACTACCTATGGTAGTAATAACAACCTAGTGGCTTGCTCACATTATGCTAACCTGAGAGGGATTCAAATGACACAGGAAAAACAACACAAATAAGATCTTCTGATATCCTTAGATTCATAGAATGCTTTGGATTGGAAGAGAACTGAAAGATCATCTAGTTCCAATCCCCCTGCCATGGGCAGGAACACCTCCCACTAGACCACTTTGCTCAAAGCCTCATCCAGCCTGGCCTTGAAAACTTTCAAGGATGGGGCATCCATGACTTCCCTGGGCAACCTGTTCCAGTGCCTCACCACCCTTACTGTAAAGAATTTTTTTTTAGTATCTAATCTAAATCTCCCCTCTTCCAATTTAACACCATTGCCCCTTGTCCTGTCACTACACTTCCTAACAAAGAGTCGCTCTACGGATCTCCTATAGGCTTCCTTCAGGTTGAAAGGCTGTTATAAGGTCTCCCTGGAGCCTTCTCTTCTCCAGGCTGAACAACCCCAGCTCTCTCAGCCTGTCCTCATAGGGGAGGTGCTCCATCCCTCTGATCATCTTTGTGGCCCTCTGCTGTACCTGTTCCAACAGATCCATGTCCTTCCGGTGTTGAGGACTCCAAAGCTGGACACAGTACTCCAGGTACGGTCTCACAAGTGCAGAGTAGAGGGATAGAATCGCCTTCCATGACCAGCTGGCCACACTTCTCTTGATGCAGCCCAGGATGCTGCTGGCTTTCTGGCCTGCCAGTACACATTACCATCATAGATTTTGACTGCTGATGGTGGCAGATGAAGATGTATTTTAGCCCAAATGCAAATCATGCATCAGAAAGAAATTTAACAGTTTGTAACCCATCAGGTCATATGTATTTTGAAGGTTGAATATAACCCTGCAGATCAAAAACTTTCTGGATATAATGAATCTCTGTACAATTGTTAGTTCAAATATCCCAGACGTTGTTCACACCGTTTGTTGGTAATCTTAAAAGGTCTTTTATTTTCTCCTGTCTCTTATCCATGGTTTCCTCCTTGTCCAACATTCACACAACTACAGTCCATTTTCACTGTTATATGGTGAGATACCCGCCATAAGGTAAGCCATTGGACAAACTTCATAGTAGCTTTCAAGACATTTTATTACTACATATTACCACGAAGAAAACGTGCAGCTATGGGCAACCACAACAGAGTTATCATGATCCTCTGATCCCTTCCTGTGAGTCAAAAGAGCCAAAACCAGTGCAACCACAAACTCTTCAAAGTAAATCTAAGCATCCTCTGGATGTTCAAAGGATTAACAACATCAACTACACAAGAAAGAAATAATTTGTCTCTCACCACTCCTTTCCTCCTTCCACATAGGATGTTTGGGACAGCTACAAGGTAACTTTCTCTGGGGATAAAACAGAAAGGCTGGTATCATCAAGTTGTCATTTGTGTGTTCTCATGTTGGGTTTATGCATCCTTCAGAAAACTTTCTGGGTGAATAGAATTGATGAGAAAGAAGATGAGCTGGCATTACAGTCAGAAACAGCAGATAACTGGAGTAGATGATCTCCATAAGCTTGGTGAGGAGTACTTCCCATTAAGTGGACTGAAAATGTTCAAATGAAAATGTTCTTATTTTTCTTCTGGGATAACGCCTCACAAGCATGAGTAAACAACGGAAATGTATCTTTTACACAAAAGCTATAATTTCATCACATGCAATGGCATGAAAAGGAATTTACATGAATTTGAGGACACTTCTTGATTTTTTTTTTATGTCTGCTAAGAATAGGAATAAATTATTAGACATGTAGAGTTATGACCTGGCAATTGGCAGGTCATTCAGTGTCTAGGACAGGAGACAGAATTTGATAGCGAAGCAGTGTATCAGTAATGACACAGAAAGGATTGCTCTAGCTAATCAGAAAACAACATGGAGTAGCAAAGAGAAGGATGTTGCCAGGAAGGGAAAGAAGAGCATCGTCCATATGATTATCAGTGGGTTATCAGTGAGTAAGACTTAGTGTTTCAATGTCAATGTGTTTAACAGGTAAGTTTTGCATCAATAAATCACAGTAGCAAGCATCCAATAATCATGTGTTGCCTGGAATAATCTTGATGCTCCCATGTACCAGAGAACATGAAGAACAATTTCTAACAGAGATGGAGAATGAACTGTTTTCTGGAAAATTTGGTGGCGATCTTAACCTTCTCAGAAATCCACTACATTTTCCATACTCTCCTTTTCTGAGATAACACCACCTAGTCTCTCAAGTCAATAATATAGAAATTATCGTTGACCGCACTCTCTCATGTCTTTACCTGCAGGTTAGGTCTGAATTTAGGTTTCCTTCCCACATAACAATTGTACAATTTAGTCTCTTCTATCTATATACTAGCTAAAACTCCTCTGGAGACTTCTGTCTCCCATGTCAGCCACTAAGAAATTCCCTTCTCAAGCCTTGCCCATCTTGACCTGTTCATATCTATCCAGTAAACTATTGCCAGTGTTTTTTCTTCATCTTTTATTTTGGCCAGTTACTTTTCACTCTGTACCATATCACTTACTTCCCTTCTTTGTGATATCAAATATCATTTCCTTCAAGGCCTTCCATGGACTAACTCAGGCATAGACAACCTTGCTGACCCTTAAGCCAGAGGGCTAGGAACCACAAGACACTCACCATATGCCTCAGAGACCTAAGTGGAGAAAGAGCATAGTTCTACAAAGATGATGGTGGCTCCCCAGGAGACCTACAATTCTGTCTGTGGCTTGGGGTTAAGTTGGGTCCTAGCACTGTCTCATAGTGCCAGCTTCAGAAACCCTTGCTGGTTTACTTTCTCCCACAGAGAGGAGCTGAGAAATCTCAGCAGACTGTTCCAGCCCTGCCCTGGAGACATGACACAGACCTAGAATGGAAGCTGGGGTTGAACAGCTTGAGAAATACATGTAGTGTGCTTGCTTCCCTAGGGCACCTTCACACTCAGTAGCATAAGGTTGCTGAAATGTCAACCTCAGCTAGACTGTCATAATTCTGCTACCACTACTTATCACATCACAAAGATTATTTCTTTGTGCTTCTTCTACATATAACCATCAGCTGCCTTTTGCTTTAAATTTCCACAGCTGTTTACATATATTTTGTCCAATATTTGTGCAGGATCTGGCATAGATGTTCCAGTAGAAAGCATCCTCAATCATTTAAACACTTACCTATCGCTGGCTTTTTCAACAAGATGCCTTACCACTCCAAACTCGTGCAAATTTCTGCATTTATCTCTTATGATTACAAAGCATGTGCACACTGGTTTAGTAAAACTGGCTCAATAAAAATGCCTAAGTAGAAGGTACTTGCTGTTCTAAAGCAGCATCACCTTGGTTCATACTTCTGTTTCCACACAGATTCTTTCAGTTGCTGTTGCTTTCCTGCCGAATTCTACTGCTACTTTCCTCTGATCTAAACCTGCCAGAAACAGTTTTGTAGTGATTGAAAATACCATAAAAAGCTGCCACAGCTCTGCCAATTTTAAGAGTAGGGACCCTAACAGAAAACTACCAAAGGGGATCTAAACCACCTCCTTTCTTAACTCCATGATAGGACAAGCAGAATGTTCTGGAACAAGTTACAAATATGAGCCTGATGAATGCTGATATGAACTATGTGCTGCTATTCTTGGGATTTGTCATAATTAGTTTGTTAAACAATTGCATTTCTAACTCAGGGGAGAGCTTGGCAGCTCACACCAATGTGTCTGCACGCAAAGGAGTAGGCCACATCACTCTGAGGTGCCTAAAGCTGCCCTGTGCTACAGAAATAGATTGTAGTGAAGAGCTTGAATCTTCCACGTAAAGGTTTTTCTGGCCTCTTGCTCTCTTCAGTTTCCCTCTGCTGTCTGCAGCTTTTGAGCTTACACTGTGTCTCAGAGCAGACAAAATATTTTGCTTGCAGGCTCTCAGCTCTCAGCCTGGTGTTTACAGAGCATTGGTAGCTTCTGCAAGCCATTTCAGGAGTAGAAATCTACAAAAAAAAAAAAAAAAAAATTGAAAGAAGGAAATGGATTTTTCCTACTATCCATTACTGGCTGGACGCTACTAGCTTTATCCTGAGTGGCTGAGAATCTCCTGGAAGGAAGTGAGTTCCCTCATTATTTTAATGTAACTTGAGTGCACTCAGTGCCTTGCAAAGGCACTTGACACCTCACAGGAGCAGATGCTAAATGCTCAGTACATTAACCATCTGACTGTTACCCTCAACCTTTTTGATAATTGGGGTTATTTAAAATTCCACATACTGCTGCTCTAATATTGATAACTCCTCTTCTGACCTCTTCTGAAGAATATAAATAACTCATTAATCATCACTTAGTTATCTTCTGCAAATAACAATACTTAAAACAGACACTTATCTTGAGCTTTTTATGTAAACAATATTCTCTATCTGAGAAAATAGCTGTCTGCTACAACCTAACTTGGCAAGAAAAAATTGTTCCATTTAACACTTACTAAGTAGTTTCACAAAATTGCCCGGGTAGTTCTGAGATTTTTTTCCAAGCAAAATAGCAATTTTTCACTACCAGACTTAGCCATTTCTTTCAAGAAATAATAAGGGCACAGTAATAATATATTTTAAGAATTTTTTCCTTTTGCATGGAGGAAAAAGCTGACGCTGAGGATTTCTTTAAAGTTTGGTAAGTATTTGGAGACAGTGGTTTATTGGTACACAAAACTTGTATAAACACACCCCTTCAGTATTCAAGAGGGCAGTAAGAATGAAATAAACTCTAATTTTCCCAAATTAGAAGCAGCCAGACTCTGTTTACCCTCAGCTACTCTTCTTCTTGGAAGACAATGTACAAAAACTGAGAAAAGTATTTATGTTGTTTTGTCCAAAAAGGACGTTGGAAGCTTTTCTACGTGGACTTTTACTTGGATGAGTATGAAAAATGGTGAATCGGAAAAGCCACAAAAAGCAATGAGGTTCTCCCACATTAATCAATGCATCGATGTGTCAATAAACATATGAGACTGTGGAAATTTACAGGAATTTGCAGACCTTAAAAAGTCTGAAAAACTCCAATGCGTTAATCTACTGCGCCATCTAGCCCTGCCTGGAGGACACTTCCCCTGCGGCCTGTTTTCATGGAATAGCCTATGAAGCAAGAAGCGTACGAACACACTGAAACACTCCCCGGGTAAAACACTCCACTATGAAAGTGATATGTTTCTTGTCTTGGAAAGCTTTATAGCTGGATTAGAAAAGGCACCCTTGCAGAAAAAGACTTGATCTGCAAGTCACTGTACATATTTCAGTGGAGAACACGTCATACTGCTAAGTGATACATGTCCGACCTTGTGTGTGGCCTACAGCCCAGTGCAAGCACACCCTAAATCATTAGAAAAGCCACCGGTTGGCAGCACATATTTTTCTCAGGAAAGCAGTGTGGATGGTACAGACAACAAGACTTTTCGCTAGTGAGAAAAGCTAGTGTGAGTTATTTCACCGGCAGAGGCTTGCTGATACAGTACTAGGGCTGGAATAGCTGGTGTAGGACTGCCCATAATCCCCTGAAGCACGGACAATACCTGTGAGTATGATCACAAAGAGCTCTAATGACATTTTATGGGGGCTGTTCCTTCCAAATTCTGCCTCCTCCCTAGTGAGTGGTCATTAACTGGCACTATGAATCAGAGATCCCAACTCCTGGCAGTCCACGCAGTGATTGCTTGGTGCTCTCAGCCAGCTACTCCAGGATGTGCCTCTCATGCCTCCTCTTCCACAAGCTAGACTTTCTAAGTCTTGCCTAGATGCACTGCTCAACACAACACTGCACTCAGTGTGGCAGATAGGAAACACTGCACTAAACGTCAGCAATCAAACCACTGACCCTAACCATCCAAAAATACAACCTGAAATTTTTTTTAAATAATATAGCCAGCCTGTTATACGTTACATTATGCATTCAGGTATGTGATTTTATGATTAATTTCTAATTGATCAATTACTTTATTCATTCACTAAATACACACTCAAGTTTTAACCAGTAATAACACTCACTATTCATGGTATAAACTTAAATAGTTGAGAATCTCAGCTTGCTGAAGAAATAGTAGATGACACTAATATACCTAAAAATTCAAGACATTCTGAATTCTAATTTTTTCTTTCTTTAAATTATGTGCATCCTAAACCAGACTCTGTATTCGGGGGGGGAGGAATAAGATAACTCATTGATTCTCAGTGGTAGGATTTTGTGTTTCTATATCTAGACATCCACATAACACCCAGCATTTTTCATTTTCACACGAAATACATCAGCTTCATCACCCAGGATGTTTCAACACCTTATAAAAAAAGAATTCTGATTGTTGCTGAAGTATTTTGAGTTATACCGCATCTGAGAAAGATTACCTCCTCTTCTAGAGTTTGATTCTGCTTTCCATGGACTTTATACTGAACAAGACTTTCCAGAAGCAAGACTACTGAATGCAGCAATCCAAAGCCAAGACAAAACAAATTTTTCACATTTACATCACCAAGGGGTTTACAAAGCCTATTTCCAATTAATTTTATTGACTGATGTGAACCTACATATAAGCAGATATATAAAGGTAGTATTATCATTTTAAGATGTCACTTGTTTATTCAGTTGAAAAACTCGTTTGGGGTGGAATTTTTTAACAGTTGTCTGTTATTGGCCGCCATGTGTTTTTTTAAACTTCAGACCAAATGACTTAACAGTTTCTGAGAATGACATTTTAAGAAAATCTGGACACTGTTTAGAGATGTTCCCCTCCTCCCAATGCTTGATACAGTGGAAAACCCTACACTCATTTTAAGTAAATAGCAGAAAGGCCTGAAAGCATCTGGCTGCAGCAAGCCATTTAGCCTGCTAGTTCAGATTTCGCAATTCAGTCTACAGTAGACATACCTTGAAACTGCGTGTAAACTAAATAATTCTCTTATGGTTTAGAATACCATAGTATTCACTTGGGAAAGTGGAACACCTGTGGAAACAACTATTTTTTGCAGCAGGCCAACAGTCACCTCATGGGAAGCAGCCCTTTGACTCAATCCCATTTATGTGATGATCTGGCAGGGAAGCACGCCTGTGCCCCATTGTGTCCTGTCAGTGGCTTGTTGGGTCCCAGAACTCAGGAATGGCCTTAGGCTAGTCCCATGGCACCAGAGGGACTTTTGCAGACAAGTAACCTATGTGGCATGTTTTGCTAGCTGTTATCTCCAACTGGTATGCTGAATTTTGCATCTGAAGGCAGTAGTGTCCATACACTGACAGGGCCCCACAGTTCTTTCATACAGCCTTGATTTTTGCTCTACAAATGCTGGGCAAAAAGGACCTCAACCTACTCCACCACTGCCTTCTTATGCCAATGCCTTGTCTGGTTCTCCTTTGGTTACCCCATTTTCATCTGTGCTGAATAATAATGTGTATCAACTAGAGCTCCTCTACTGTTACTGGCTTCAGTGGGAAATACTCATAATTTCTCCATCAGATACTGGATAGAAGACCTCAAATCTGTTCTTATATCAGAGTGAAGGTCCATACAGCAGGAATCCACAGGAAACCTTTTTCTCCTCCTCCATTATATAATCACTCAAAACAGGCTGATGTATCTGGAGATGAAAGACAATGCTAAGTGCCATGTAATGTAACCATAAAGGTCATCAAATACCACCATAACTAATTTTCTGTTCACACAGACAGAAAACTTGGCTCCTTTTCATCCAAGCAAAATTTTTCACAGGAAAGTATTTGAGCACAAAATTGTCAGTGGAACAATTAATATGTTCCAACGCACTGTGCTATTTGCTCTCCTATCGTGAAATGTTCGATCACTAACACTCCAAATAGGGAATGAATTTTAACCCATGACTCCCAGGTAAGTAAAAAAGTTTGTGCCATATGTCTCCTCTAGTTTGCCACAAGATGGTAGCAGAGAGTTTCTCCTAAGAAAAACTAATCTGAAAATAATACCTTAAGTATCTCAAAATTGAGACCCATAGAGTGGATGTTTTTGAGCTTAATCACTTTGGGACAAGCCAACAAACCACATAGTCACCTAACTCGGATCTTAGGCAGAAGTTAATTCCCCATCTGGAGTCCCATGTAGCTATTCATTAACCTGAAAGTCTGAATATACTAGGCGTTTCTTCATTCAAATTCCTCGAGCACCTAGACTTCATACACACAGAAATACTTTGCTGTGAGGAGGATGCAGCCTGCACAAATGCTTCTGGGGTCAAAAACTAGGTGGGGGAATTCCCAGGAAGTTCACTTTTCAGAGTATGACTGTTTCATGTTGCACATATTTGGCCCTCACAGGAAGATGTTAATTTAAAATGTGAAGGCCTTTTATAATAGCCTGGAGGACAGTCTTCAACCTGAAAGCAAAGAAAATTATTAAATTCTCTCTTCAGTTGAAAGAATTTCAAATACATGCTTGGAACAACCCCAAAGAATTACTAAAGGCATAGATTTAAGGGTGATTTAATTGGAGACAGCCACTGCCCGCCGGTTAAGGCCATGTTATTGTTCAGAAAGGCACAGGAGCTCATGGGAGTTGGAGAGGGGGCCTACTTGTGCCTCCTGCAAGTTGGTGGGAAAAAACAATTCAGGACACAAGCAGACAGGAATTTATCTACTCAGAGGAGAAATTAGGACTTTTAAAGGTACTTGGAAGATGCTGGTCTCTAGACCCCAAACAACCTCAGGGGTAAGTTAGTGCCTAAATCATATAAGTACTCATTAATTAGCAGTGAATTTATTACCCAACTGCATTTCTAACACCATTAGAAAATTTTGGTAGCTCTGGCATCTTTAATTTCCAACTAAGTTAGGTGGATAAAAGATGGGAGATTGTTGTATATAAATTTAGATTATATAACATGAATAAGGACCATAAGAAAATATTATAGAAAATAATTTTTTTCAGCTTCTGTGCTGTGTTTAAACACTTCAGAATAACTAAGCTGCAGCCTTTCCACTTGACAATTGTGAGAAAATAAAATATGGAAGATCTATGGAATAAATGAACTTTACGTATCCGAGTGTTCACTGGGGAAATGGACCTTCTGAGTAAAACCAGAGATGAAATAATTAAGCACTAGATAACCATATGTATGTATTAAAAAGTGATTTGAATTTACATCTTAATTCTAATGCTGATATTTCCTTATATTTCACTCCTTTTTTATCTTGACAAAATAACAAATCACTTTTTTCTTCATTAGTTAATTCCATAATTTATTAATGCCACATATATAACACCTGCACCATGTCTTATTGCGAGCCACAATTACTACTTGATCAAAGAGAGACATCTGTAGGAGAGCCTGTTACTGGAACCACACAGGTTTGTGTATATAACACTGCAATTCAATAAAGCTCAGGCTTTGCCTTTTACAGTGACCTATCACAGGCACAATGGAAACCTCTACAGAAAGCTCAAATCTTATTTACGTAGGACATTCAGGAGGCACCTGCAAAACAAGCACAGGCAATTATACCATTCCTCCTTCCTACATTTCATGAGACAGTCCAGATTGTCAGTAAGGAAACACAGCTTTCATAGAATCACAAAATCACAGAATGCTTAGAATCAGAAGGGATCTTAAAGATCACCTAATTCCAACCCCCCTGCCATGGGCAGGGACACCTCTCACTAGACAAGGTTGCTCAAAGCCCCATCCAGCCTGGCCTTGAACAACTCCAGGGATGGGGCATCCACAACTTCTCTGGGGAACCCTTTACAGTGCCTCACCAACCTCACAGTAAAGAATTTCTTTCTAGTATTTAATCTAAATCTCCCCTCTTCCAATTTAACACCATTACCCCTTGTCCTGTTGCTACACTTCTTGACAAAGAGTCTCTCTCCAACTCTCTCGTGGGCCCCCTTCAGATACTGGAAGACTGCTATAAGATCTCCCCGGAGCCTTCTCTTCTCCAAGCTGAACAACCACAGCTCTCTCAGCTTCTCTCAGGTGTAGAGCTCTCTCAACTTTACATCAAGCTGAGAGGCCTATTGAGAAGCACTCAATATTAGCTCAGTCCAACACCAATATGGCTAGACAGTTTCAATGACTTTCCTCTGCAGGTGTGGGATGGCAAAAATTGTTTCCAGAGAAGCTGAATACTGCTGAATACTGCTGAAAAACTCTTGTAATTCTGGCTGCACTAGAAGATACACCTGAAATTGTTGAGTGCAGTGCAGTTTAGCTCAAGAACACTCTCCTTTGCTCTGAACTACTGACTCTAAATAGAAATTGGTCCCAGCTAGGAATTAAACCTTGCATGAAGAAAATTGTTTATGGAAAACAGGGGCTTGCTTTACTTTGGTATTGGAAGTTGGCACTGTGGATCCAGAACACTGTTAGTAGTGGCTCAATGTTAAGAAGGAACCACATCTTGAGTGGAGTTGGACAGGTTTGTCCTGGCCATAGGCAGTCAACAATTGGACTGATAAAACAGAAGATGCCTTGGATTTCTCAATGACATGAACCTATGAAGGATCATGAGCACATCAGAGAACAGGATTAAGATTCAAAAGCATCTTGATAAATTAGAGAAATGGTGCTTCAATAGGGAAAGTACAAGGTTGTAATCTTAAGCAGAAATAACTGAACAAGCAGGGAAGGGAAGGGTTGGCAAGATAAAATGATCTGCTTCCAAGGAAACAACAAATACACAGACATGTAGGAATAGAAGTGTCATCTCTAAGTAAATATAGCGTTGATAAGGCCCCTGGTGGGAATGCTGCGTCCTCCGTTTCTTCTATCAGAACTGGACTTCAAAAGAGTTGTGAATAGTGATGATCACATTGTTTAAACCACTGAAAGAATTGAGTTTGTTTAGCCTAAAGAGGGCTGAGGGGTCCTGCTGTTAATCTTCAATATTTGAAAGACTGCTGCAAAAGAGAAAAGAATAACTGTAGGCAGACAGTGGTGGCCTAAAGAGTGAATACCTGGTTTTGATTTACAGATGAGAGCTTTCTGCCACTAAGGATAATTAGGTCCTTGCCAGAGTCTACCTTGGAAGGCAATGGAGGGCCTGGCAGTGAAAGTTTTTCAGGAAAAAAATCTGAGAATTTGATGTGGGCGGGATTTACTCTGCACTGGGGCTAGAGATGGCTTCCTTCACACTATCTTAATTTACAAATGTACAAATTTACAACTGAAAGGACTTCAGGCTTTTTCACATAAATTACTGGTTTGTAATGAAAGAGCCAATATCTCTAGTAAGCTGTCCAGAAACTCATGGAAATCAGAAACTATGATTACAGTTAATTAATAAACTGTTTATTAGTTAATTGTAATTAGTTAACTGCAATAAATTAACAGTTTATTTTTATTTCTGTTTCTACTATTTCTTTTTCTTCTAGTATTTCTGTTTCTGCTTTAAATAACAAAGTAAAGTCTTTCAAAGCAACGGTTAATAAAGAAATTTTGAACTACCCCATTTCTCTTGTTTCAATTCTTTGATTCAGTGCCTGGCAAAGGGAATTTTCTTATGTCCTGTTTGCAGATTATTTTTGCTTTGTTTTGCTTTGGAATGGTCCTGTTAATGTAGATAGCACTATTCCAATGGCTTAGTTTCTTCCTGAAGGACCAAATAATCAGAAAATCACCTTTTTATTGCTCATAAGTGGCATATCTGATGCACCATGTAAGTTAGTACAGGTAAAAATGACTAGTATACCAACAACAGTGATAGATTTTGTAAATGCTGAAAGTAAACTCTGTAACATTGCAGGCACCTTGTTGAACACAGATCTCCTTAGAGAAAAAAATGGTTTTAAATGTTGAAAGGCTACAAAAACTTGATGTGTGAAAATGGAAACATTATATTTTAGGCACAGCTAACATTAAGATACTGAAAATAGGTAATTTAAATAAAACACTTCTAAAATTAGTACAGCTAAAATTGAGAAAATTGTAGTGGGAATTCATTACATTCTTAAAATCACCAGAAGCAGTATCTTTCTTCTTTGCTAGTGAATACATTCCTTCCTTCCTTCCTTCCTTCCTTCCTTCCTTCCTTCCTTCCTTCCTTCCTTCTTCCCTCCCTCCCTTTCTCCCTTTATTCATGCATCCCTTTGTTATTTATTCATGCATTTATTTACGTGTTTATTTCAAAGTTGGGACTAATAGGTTCATGTCCAGTTGTATTATATGGCACAGCATATGGGGAAACTTCTTCTGGGTCACTGCAGAATTCATGGGAACTCTTTTGTTATCTTTAAGGTGTCTACTGCTGCCAGGAAAAGACAGCTTCCAGAGGCCTTGACTTCTAAGGTCTAGCAATTCCTAGTAAGTTCTGTCAGCTATTGATGATAAAAGTGTGCTTTGAGCTCTTGTCTCCAGCTGACTCTGACTAGGGAGTGTGCTAGAGAAAGGCCTAGTGTGGTGCAGCTCATCAGAACTTCAACATCTGTCAAGAACTATCAACAGATAACACAAGACCAAATCCCCAGCTGTGCTGAACCAGGGACAGGCAATATTTGTATGGATTGCATTGGGAAGTGGAGACTCCCGTGACAGTGAAGGCTGAAAGGTTGTGACTTCTGGCATCAGGAGGATTGACACCTTCTCTGCCAGGAGATCTGCAACTATGGAATATGCTCTATGTCCTGGAAGCCTGTTGAGAGCCTGGAAAGTGTTTAACAAAGCACCAGAAAAGCCAGCTGAGCCTAAGCATGCAGGGGGTGAGACAGTGGGAGATGGCTGGTAGCTCTTATTCCCTGATCTCACCTACTTTCTAGGGACATTATGGAAGGACTGCTTAGGCTTGCCTGGCACTGAGACTAGTATCCTGTGCTGGTCTTCCATGAGGGATGATACTGTGAGGGGAGACCCTGGGTGACCAGCTGGCTCTGGATGTTTTACTCAAAGGCAAGGGGGCTAGGGTGGTATCTCCTCAATCCTGCCAGCCAAGGGGAAAGGTACTGCCAGTGAGTGGAGAATTCTGTGGGTCAACACATGTTTGCACCGCTGGTGTCAACAGTTAGGAATCAGCTTTTATGACCAACAGATGCTTGCTGAGCATTAAGGACTACTAGGAGGAGATGACAGCAACTTGATTTAGTGAGGCAAAAGAATCTTTCTCAACAGGTTGGCCATTATGACAAGAGATTCGAACTAGGAATGATGAGGAGAGAGACAATGACTAACAATGAAGTGAGGGAAGGTGGACTGGGTTGGCAATGACAGGATGCCCACCCCAAACTTATGCACACAAGTAAGGAAGCAGAAATGACAGCATTATGAGGGAAGTTCTCCTACTTTGGGGGGAAATGTCACACCTGGATCCCACCTAAAGTGATGCTACACTAATGAACAAAGAGGAGGAATTAGAGAGCTCTGGATGCTGATGCAGTGCTATGATACTGGCTTTTAATTGTCAGCAAGGAAGGTAATACTATGTCCAGTTTTGGGCAGCCGAGTTCAAGGGACACCTTGAGAAAGAGGAAAATATACAGCCCAGGAATATCAAGAGTGTCAGTGACCTAGAAAAAATAAACTAGAAGCCTGGTTATTTTCCCAAAAAGGAGGCTAAGGGACCACGTAATGCAACCTACAACTACCCAAAAGATAGTTACAAAGCAGACAGGCAACTGTTCTTGGTGGTGGCAGATGGCACAAGATAAGATAAGGCACAGTCACAAATTGTGGCTTGGGATGCTCAGGTTGGATATGAAGAAAACTTTGCCTCTAGGAAGAAAGTGCAGCCCTACAACAGGTCACCTAGGAAGGTCTTGAAATCGCCTTTCTTGGAGGATTTCGAGATTTACAGAGCAGGTAAAGTCCTCCTGTGAATGGGAGGCCTATTTCAACTCCTCTTGGTTTTGCAAATGGGAGATATAGACCACTTAAAGAATTATAGCCAAAAGTATCATCAAAAGCGGTTTTATTGCAACATGCTGTTGTAAAAATGTGACTTAGAAAATCTGATGGCAATGTTCACTATTACTTACTGCACAAAGGATATAACGATGATTCAAAGTTGACAATACAAAAAATTTACAGCACTATAATACCATGTTATGAAAGTTGGTCACTTAATCAAAGATCTGTAGTTGGTGGGAAGTCTCTCTGCCTGGAGGAGCAACTTGGAGAGGTGCTCCCACTAAGAGCTCAAGCCAGCTGCTTAGTGGGGAGAGCTCAAAGAAAGCTCACTTAAGTGGTCATATTTATTCCATAAATATTCCATATTTATGGAATTAAGTTGTTAGATTGTAGTCAAATTACATGCAATGAGAAAGATAAGCATGAGAATCCTTGTACCCACAACTTTCTTTGTTCCTTGATAAATGGGTCTTGGAACAGCCACCTGCTATTCATGTATTAATCATGTGATCAGTGTTCCAAACTCATAAACATCACTGCTCATCACGTCACTCTGTTTCTTTGTGAGTTTTCAAAGAACAATTGGAACTAGAGTAGTTCCTGACCTGGTTATGACTTAGGCCTTCACCTCCTTTGGAGCCTGTGCCCAGCTACCACTAATTTGGTTAAGGGGTTGAGTACATCCATCATGCTTGGTCAGTTTGTTCAGGTACTTTTAGCCAGCCTCGGAGAGTCTGCAAGAAGAATATACGTAATTAAAAACAAAGCAGTTAATTATTGGCTAACACACAGAAAAACTATCTAGGTTTAATAAGTTATTAGACTAAGCATTAGTATACTTGCCACTCATGTTCATCTACCCAAGATGGTTTTGCCGGGCAGGCAGGCATGGAAGGGGAAAGGGAAGAGTTAAAAGGGGGAAGGTTATTTCCTGAGGTTCTCTGGAAAGTATTCCCAGTATTGCCAAGTTGCCATCCTCCAGCAGTTCTGTCACCACTGGTAAGAACACACAATGATTCCCAGCCAGTCTGGCTACGTTGCCCAGGCTTCCCCAGGTGATTTTTCCCTTTAGGATTTTATACCTTTTCATGCTGGTACTTTCCCTCTGAAATCCTTGGATTACCAACGATCTCGTGTCATCAGCCCTATTTCTGTCTGCACTTTCAAGTTTCTTATCCATCTACAGATCTTCTCATAGCTCTCTCACAGCAGTCTGGACCCAGGTTATGCAGCTGTGCTGTATCAGATTTGGGCTTCGTATACATGGATACAGATAACTAAGAACCTAGGAGAGACTGGGGAGGGTGGTGTGGAGCAGGGGTGAAATTCAGAGCTGTGGTTGCAGAAAAAGAGGGTCTCAGGAGGGATCGGACATCTTCTTCTAGGTCTTTCAAACCACATCGCTATGATCTTGTATATAATGAACTTTAGCACATAACTTGGCAACTCTGTAGTCACAGTGACACTCAACAGGTTACAGTGCCAAGTTCTTTCTGGATTTATCTTAGTTCTTTTCTTTCTATTTCAGTTTTATGCCTCAAATACAAGAAAACTGACAACTTGCTGTTGAAATACTTTCTGACCAGGCATGAAAATTCCTTAAAAACATTATTCAACAACTAATTAGGTTTTTGGGTACTAATTAGTACTTTGAACTTTATTTCTAGATAGCCGCAAGTTCTTATATTCGTAAGTTTGGAGCATTCAAAGGATAAACTATTACATTGTTCCTTCTTCTAATTTTTGGATTATATGAGTCAGTGTGCAAAAGCAGCAGCAGAGGTTATAGCTGCTACCCAAAGAGGGAGATGAGAGAGGGACGAACATCTATAATCAACAGCAGAGTTGAAATGGTTCAGAGAATGTTAAATACAGAGACAGATTTAAACAGGTATCTCTAGTGGAGGCCCAAAAGAAGAAACATTTTCAAACACTGGTGTGGGGGCTCATGGCAGAAAAATTACTTAATATATTATCTTTTAAATAGTATGTGCAAAAATTTTCCATCCCTACATTAAAAGACAATAAGGAGTGCAATGACATCCATTTGAAATATAAAAGGCACTAGAACCAGCTGTCTTAATTTATTCCCTTAATTTTCATTACATGATGATACGTCATTTTCCCCATCAGAACACTTAATGTACAAACCTCCTACGTTTAATTTATTGTATATTATTCAAATCCCACTTTCAAATACAGAACTGATAATTTTCCAGTAAGGTTTCCTAATGATACTGTCTAAAAACATTAGAGGAAAGGACTCATTAGCATGTTATAGAGAGTTGTTAATAAGCATAAGAGAAAAAAAAAAAAAAAGGCAAAATTTTGGCATCCAATTTTAGACATGTGATCTTCATTTTCAGTAAGACTAACAAGTTAGATGACCTTTCATGCACATACTCCTCTGAGTTTTGATGCAACAGTAAATGCCTGGTTCTAGTGCCTCCAGACCAGCATGTGGGCAATGAAAAATGAGTAACTAGTGACCCTCTGTGAAAAGTTCAGTTTAAATGACTCACATAACATGCACAAGAGCTCTGTGGAAGAAATAAATGTAGTTCTCCAGATTAAGAATAAAACTATCCTTTGACTAGAAATCATTTGCTTGACTAGAAAGCAAAAGCATCATGAGAAAATGGAAAACCTGAGTAAAGAAGCTGGGTGTTCGTCAGCCAAGGGAAGCATGAGATAATAACAACACAATAAAAAGAGGCAGAGAACAGTTTGCTAGCAAGCAGTTCAGAAGAAAAGAATCAAGGTCCTGGATCACAAGCCAAGTGTAAGTTGGCAACACTATGCTGCTACCAAAAAAAAGAGAAGTATATAGCAGGAGGTATAAAAAATAATATAGACTGTAAGGCAGAACGGTTCTCAGTCCACATCCTTCCAAGAAAAAGCAACCAAGTGTTGAAAAATTGTGACAATGTACAGGAGAGCAAGGAAAACAGTGTCTTACTAGGACTGTTGCGTTTAACCTACAAATGTAGCTTGGAAAAAAGAAAATAAGAAACAAGAGACGTCTTTTATGTAAAAGTGTTACAAACTGGCAAAATCAGTAGAACACCCTGAAAAGGTTAAGTTGCAGGTTTAAACAAAACTCTCTCATGGCTACATCTTCTGTGACCTAGGCAGCTTGCAGCACATTGTTCTTCCTTGAACTGAGGCCTGTCAGAGGGGACTCACAGCCCAGGGACAGGGCAAAAGACATGAAGAACTCCTGATCGCCCTTCCCCCCCTTACGGTCCTAAACTTTTGGGAGCAGAAAGTTGGGTTTTGTGGGCCATAACCTTCCTTACCATGGTTTCTGAGTGGGATTTCCTCTGACAGCTGCACTGAGGCGGTGGGGCAGCACCAAGGTCCGTGATGATGGGCTCAGAGCCCTGCTGCAAGCCACCAGGCCACCTCCTCACCCTTCTGCCATGGTGGCCAGAGCCACCATCCCCTGGAGCTGGACCAAGGAGACACAGGAGCCCTGGGGCCATCACTCCTACGCGTGTTTTCTGCTCGGGGCCGGAGAATCGGGAACGCGTCCAAGCACAGCCTCCATTCTCTGCTCCTCACGGTCCTCTCAGGCCAAGCCTGTCTCTTCTCCCCTCCCTCCTTGGCCACCCCAGAGTCGGCCCCTGCCCCTGACCGACCCCGGGGCGCTGCGGGGGGGGTATGGGAGGAGGGCGGACTTGGGAAAGGCGGCCAAGGAAACCGGCGGCGATTCCCGGAGCTGGGAGCGGGGCGGGAGGGGGGGGAATTCCCGAGCTGCTGCTCACCCGGCCCCCGCGAATTGGGGAGGAGGAGGCACCGCCCTGCCCGGGGAGGGGGGGAGGGAAGAAGGGAGGGAAAGGAGGGAAGAAGGAAGGGAGGAGGAAGGCAGAAGCTGGCCACCGCGTAGCTCTGACCGGCGTCTCGGCGGGGATCTGTCTGTCTCCCCCCGGGCCCCGCGCCCCGGCCCGGCCCCGCCATCCCTGGGGGAGCTGCGGGTCGGCTGCAGGTGAGTGATGCCGGTTTCTCCCCGTCGGGGCAGCCCCTCGCTCCCTCAGCGATGCCAGCCGCTTCCCCCTCGCCTCCTGCCGGGGGGGACCCCGGCCGCCCTCCCTGCGGGGAGCTCAGACCGCTCCGCCGAGGAAAACCCACCTCCGCCACCCCGGCGCCTCCTTTGAAACTCTCTGTGGAGGTTTTTTTTTTGTTGTTGTTATTTTTTGTTTCCTGGGGAGTGTAGTCCTGCTGCTGCCTATTGAGCCCTCTCCACTCTTTAAACTCCTCTTTTTTCCAGGCCCCCCTCGGCGCGGGAGGGTGGGCGGGACGCGGAGGGGGAGAAGGGGGGGAATGAGGGGAGCCCGCCCCCGGGCACCACCGCTCCTCGTCCGGCTCCTTCGTTCTCCACGAACAGGCTGCTGCTGGTTATCGCACCGCGCAGTTTCAAGCCACTCTCCTATTTATTTCTTTTTTTATTCCTCCCCCTCCTCCCCAGTTATTTCACGCCTGCAATTTCAGTTAACTTCCCCGTTTGTGAGGATGCCCTTACCCCTATTTTGTCACCCGTTTGTGAAGACACTTATACCTTTATCTTATCAAAACCATCGGAGTAAACTGGAAAACATCATAAATTCCAGTGTGGTCCCTGCTTTCTTTGGATTTTGACTGCTTTTTTAACCATAACCTTCTCATCTCTTTTTATCAAAATATTGCGTGCCTGGACCGGTCCCTACTCCAGCAGAGTAAACCAGATCCTAACAGCATTACAAGTAGATTATAAAAGCATGGTAATATTATTCTTCCTGTTGGCGTGAGTCATAGCAACTTTATGTGATTCCTTCCCTAGAATTGTTAGCATTTGCTTTCTAATAGGGCAGGAGTAGTCTTACACAATTTGTTGAACACTTTACATTTGCAGACCCTATTATTCACTATTTAATTGCTTTTTTTGTTTGAATCCAGCCTTCATGGGACCACGAAGGATGTAACGTTTTCCTGTTTTGGCAAAGCTCTTTAGAAAACCAACAGCATGCATCAGAGAGCTTTCTGTTTATCAAAAAAACCCCAAGAGATAAAGCTATCCCTAATTGAAAAAATTATTACATGCCTATCAGACCTTAAATGTAGACATTCTTTTCTTCCCTGTGCAGCTTTTAAAACTTGTTACTCACCCATTAGATCACAAAGGCTTATTAGGAGCTTTCAGTGTCTTATGCACCTTTTGTGCTAAGTGTAGTTGAAATCAACTTGCTTGGGAGAAGAATAGCTGAGTACAGGAGCTAAAGGAAAGCTGCATCTGCTTTAGAATTGGTTTCTCAGCCATTCTTTTTTTTTTTTTTTTCTTTCTTCAGAATTGTTGCAAATCAAGTTTTCTATTAAAAGCTTGACACACATGTTAAAGAGGAATCTATTTAGTTGTAGGGTGCTTTGTCTGATTCTACTTTACCAACACTCAGTAGGTCTTGGATGGCTTGACAAGGAAAGCTGCCTCAGTTGGATGTGAGCTCCACGCAGTTGATTTTGCAAGGCTATCATATTGGGAGCTACAGGAGCCAGGAGACCAGGGGCATAGTTGAGTGCAGAGTCTTTGTACCAGTCATTTGTACCTGGAGGTAGTTATTTAGGCTACTTGCAAACTACCTGCTGAAGGAGATTTCGTCTCTTCCCGAGGTAATTTGTTCCTGTGCCGTCGCAATTCCTGTTGCTGCTGAAGATGGTTGTAATTGCTGACAAGTCTCCAAGATGGTTCCAGTGGTGTTTCTATCAGTACTGGTTAATTCCAAGTTACGTTGAGGAGTAGTGAATCTATTTGTATCTGTTTTGTCACACCCCAGGCTATATTTTTCTAATGGTAAAAATGATAAGTAGACTATATATTAGTGAGTTAAAATGTATCAGTGATTCAGGCTACAGACTAACAAGACTGAGCAAGTCTGCTTTATTTCCCAAGAGATGTTAAATTTTTTATAAGTATATATAAAGTATATACTTATATATAAAAGTATATATATGTATATATATATTTATTAAAGTATATAGTTACATAAGTATAGGGGAAGGGCAGGTCTAACTGCATAACTAATGGAAAGTTGATGAAAAGGTAAAGTATTTTGCAGAGGTGTACAGCAAAAGGGCAAGTGGAAATGGGCACAAATAGTAGCAAGGAAAACAAAAGAGATAAATATAAAAAGAAAAATGAATATATGAATATAGGGAGATTATAAGAAGGTATTCTCCTTACATAAGAGAAAAATGAACATATGAATGAGAAAAATGAAAGGAGAAAAAACCTTCATAATGAAGGTGTTTAGGCACTGGAACAAATTACCCAAAGAATATCCAGAGTCTCCATTCTTGGAGTTCTTCAAAAGTCAGTCAGACACATTGCTGTGTGATTCTGTGTTAGACTAGAGAAATACCATTGCAAAATTATCTTAACTCTAAAGGAAAAAGTATTCAAATTTCATCTCTGTAGTCCATATTCAAAATCACTGGCATGAGAGCTTTTTGTTCTTACCTGCAATTCATGGGACCAGGACCGAAGGATTTCAGTCTGGAGCAGTGACAAAACTATGTCACTATGTTACAAAACGTTACTTCTCTGGCTTAAAAAAAAAAAAAAAGTCAGCAGTGATTCATTCTCAAATGAAGAACTGTGGCATTCTTATGTGGTATTCATGTCTTTTTCATGGCAAATCTGAACTGAGTGTTTCACCACAACAATGGTTGTGATTGTCACTTCCCTTGTGGCATTTGATAGTTGCCTGCTATTTCTCAGAGGTAGTGCTTTGCTTATTTCAGGATGATGAATTATCTAAATACCTAAAAACCTTCCCTGGCTTTCTGTCTTCATTCCCTTTTTTTGTTCAATTATTTTTACTTTTGGCAAGAATGTAGTTAAAATCTGTTAACATCATTGGGGTTTTTAAAATAAAATTGATAATGTGTTTTGTACAACTCTTTTGATTCTCTTTTAATCTTTGTAACTAAGACATGGGTTTTTAAATGATTTTATAAAGGTACTTAATTATTCATAAAACAGAATAAGTGCTTGGCATTAGTTGGTAGTAATTACTGTGTGTGATTAATTTGTTAGTCATAGGCAGAAACTTCTGCATAAAACTGACTTAAGTCAAAATATTTCTTATAAATCAAGGATTGTGTTTCTTTTATTTTTTTTATTGAATAGTGTTTCATTTATATTAATTTATTTCATATTATCTTTTGTTAGAGAATTCCAGAAATTTTCCCATGAAAACTGGTTTGATACCTACAATCGCACGTATTACCACAATTTATTATACAGTATTAAACTAGATTGTTAACAGTATGAATAGTGGAAAGCATTGTAGCTGTCAAAAATATGTTTATATTCTGATGGTCATTTATTATATTGCTACTCTTTAGGACCATAGGGCCAAAGATAAATAAATAAAAGTGATCTAGGCTCTGTCGTTCGTGAACTGGCGGTGTAAATGAACTGGCAGTGTAAATGAACTGGCAGTGTAAATGTCTGATAGTTAAATTAGATATTTATTTCAATGCCTCTTAAGAGAATACCTGAAGAGCAGGAAAGACTTTGGATTTGTTTTACAAATAGGAAGAAATTTGAACAAATAGTCTTATATGTCATGACTTCCACAATACTTTCAAATGAATTTAATGTTGCCTTTAAGTGATAAATGACAAATAGGACAAATAGCTTTGTGTCCAACCGCAAAGATGTTTACAAAAACAGGAGTCCTATGAGGCCAGTTTTTCATTGTGTTGATATAATTAAGTCAGGAGTTCTTCCACTGAAGGTAACTGACGATCCTTGTATTCAATTGATCTTAGAGCAGAGTCAATTGGCTTGACTTCAAAGACAGGTTTTTTTGGGTTTGTTTTTTTTTTTTTTTTTTTTTTATCTAAAAAGGGCATCCAAGATTTGTCTTTGTGTCTTAATATTCATTTTGTATAATTCAAAAGAATAACAATCTATTAAAGAGTTACCATACATACAAATGGTCTGTCTTGGAAAAAATTCTTTTTGTGTCTCTTACTTGCCATTCACTGCTCTGTAACAAAGAGTTGTTCTATCATGTTTATTACAGACAAAGCGTATAAAATTATTTTACCTTTTACATAATAAATTTAATCAGATGATAAAAAAAGTCTAAACTTAGAAAACCCATAAAGAAGTAGATTTCCCTTTAGTCAGTTCTTGGAACAGTCCACTAGTTGCATGTGAATTGAATTAGGTCTAGGTTCTTAAAAATACTTTGATTCTTTATGTTGATTTTAGGGTTGTCCATACACTTTTCAAGATACTGGTATAATGGCAAGAAAGACTGCAGAAGCCTATACATTGGGCAACACAAAATGCTGTGAAGCATTTGTACTCACAAGGAAAATGCTGGGGCATGATGCAGCAGGGGTGCTTTTTGTAGGTGTTGAGCCCTGGGTTGCAGTGTTGCACACAAGGCTCTTCTATGTTTTCCATGTGGCCTTTAGAAATGTGAAGGAAAAACAAAAAAAAAAAGTATTTGCAATGTTTTGATCCTTTAGAGAAATTCAGAGCTTCTCAAAACTACTGGATCTTACTCGCAGTCATTAAGTACCTGTAGCTCTGTAGTATTAAATTGGAGTGAATTCCTGGCCCTTCTGAAGTCAGTAAATGTTCTGTCCTTGGCCTCAGAGGGGACAGGTCATCCTGGTTATCTGTCCTGCTGAGCAGTTTCAATGTCTGTTATGGAAGTGGTGGTAGAAGACTCTCTTTATCAGTATTCTGCAGGGTTCCAGAAACGTAAAAAGTGGAAACTAAAAGTTGAAGATAACCATAGTCTTGTTCCTGTTGTTTGGACTTGAGTTCCCTCTGTGCCTCTGTTTACCTCTCCCTTCGACTCAGAGGAGATTGCAGGTGTTTCATGGCTTGGGGAATGTGACATAAAAATTAGTCCCTTGGGACTGGGCTGGGCACATCAAATGGAGTTTCATCCTGTCACTGTGTGAGTATAAAAGCTGTAAAAGGAATGATGGATAGAGCTTTGTCATGCTTGAGGTGACAGTCCTTCTAGGAAAGGAACTTGTGAAGACTTTGATACATCTATTTCAGCTCCAGTTTAACTAAAGTCCTCCATACAGTGTCCTGGGTTCTGGCAAAGGGAAAGGCTATGGTTGCTGAAGTCTGCTGGATTCATCAGTCAGATTCTACGTGGAGTAGAAACCACAAGGCCGTTTGCACCTTTGATGCTTTTTTTTGCCTTGTTAGGATGGTTACAGAGGTTGTCTTGTTACTTGTGCAGGAGGAAAGCCAAAATATATCAGGACAAGCTTTTATTTAAATACACCTTAGAAATAAGCACATGGAAATTGTTAAAGATATTTTTGTGTGTTTTATGTGTTTAGATTAAATTGAACTCTTTGAGTGTGGTGTGTATTCCCTATGCTATAACCAGTCCGTAAAACAAGAGGCGTTTTTGTTTCCTTATCTTTCTTTGTCCATTCTTCCTGAATTTCTCTTAAACTGCTGGAGTCTGCGTGGTTGGGTTTTTATGTAATCTTTCTTAAAATAGAACAATATTGTCTGTACTATTGTCTGGCGTGCATTTCTCATAAAAGAAACAAGTAAATAGAAATGTCTTCTTTCCTCAGAAGGCTTGTGCAGGAAAAGGCGGATGAACGATGAATCACTTCATGGTTCTGGCAGTACTACTTCCCCTGAGGACTTGCTATGCTACATACTCACAGCAAGGTAAATGTCTGAACATTTGCTTTTTTATTTGGAAGCAACCTTACATTAACTGAAGCTTTGGACTTGTTAATTTATAAGCCTCCTGTGATTAAGCAGCATATTAGACACTTAATCAAATGATTCTTTTTGGTAAGGTGATGAAGCAACTTGTATATACTACCTGGGGGTTTTTAATCCCGTCAGTCAAAATTGCCTGTTGAATCAATAACTTGAAATGAGGAAGCCAATGTGTATCGTGTATTTATTTATCTACTCCCCCCTCTCTCTCTTATGTTTTTGATCTGTACTTCTGTACTCTGCCATCTTCATATAATGAATTTTCTCTCTGGCAACTGCTTTTCTACCTTTTTTTTTTTTTTCACTTCTCTTGTCTCTTTTCTGATTGTGCCACAGGAAACCTGAACCTGAATTTTATTTCTAATACTTCATATATGTATCAAAAAAAAAGAAAAAAATATACATAGTCAGAGGGAACAAAGTTGAATATCAGGATTACTTTCCAGAAGGCTGTGTTTTTTGAAGTAAAAGTACTGCCTGCACACTTGCTGGTGGCAATAGCATCAGGCATGGTTTCATTAAAAGAAAAATAGGGAATGAGTATTTTAAATTCACATTTCTGTGACCGCCATTAAGAAGTAGAACTAACCAGACTATAGTCAGCAACTTATAGGACTTGTATTGCCTTAATTAAGTTGGTGAAGGAGGGAGAGGGATGGGTTTTTCCATAAACACACTTTATCATACTGAAGGAAGTAACGTATCTGTTCAGACATTTTTTTGCCTCTCTTCAACCTTGAAATACACTCACCCAATTCGGCAGTTCCTCAGTTTTGAGACTACTACCAATGCCCTTAGAGTGGCAAAACTTCATAATGTGGGCAAGTCCAAACAGTTACTGCATTACAGTAACTCAGTCATTTGTTTTCACATGCAGTTGTTCAGGAATAGAATTAGTCTCTGTTGTTAATCATAAAGGTATTTATATAGTCTTGAGTTAGCTTTCCAGTTAAAACAAGCCTTTAGATGCCTTGATTATTTAACTTTGCCAGGAGGGGAAGATTATAACTGTGAATGCCACAAATGTTTCTACATGTGTAATTAATACTACAAAAGTCTTTAAGTCCCACATTGTAACTCAATGGTCTTCAAGATCTGTGGGTATAATCTTAGCTATATTGTTTCTTCTGTTTGTTGGTACTGCGTGTAAGCCCCAACAGTCAGCTAGACTTTCTTATGTCAGGCTCTGAGGAAAAAAACGTTGTGTGAGATCTGAAGTGATATGTCATCTAACTAAAAGGAGATAGTGGAGGGATGCTTGTATAGATGGAGAAAAAAAATGAAACTAATGACACTTCAGGGTTTTTTGTCAAGTTAATTAAATGTGTCAGGTGAAAATATTGTTTGTGGTGACAAAGGGGGATGAGATTTTAGCTTGGACAAAAAGAGAGAGACATAGAGAAGAGAGGCAAGCTCATCACCAGTGCAATAGGCATAGTAGTGACAGCTGCAGTTTGAACTGTCTAGAGAAGGAGTAGAAAACAGGATAGGGAAATTCAGAAGACATACATGAGTTTCCTTTAATGGTGCATCCCAAAAAGGTTTCTGCCAACTGGCTGGCTTTTCTTTGAGGCATATGTGTCCTTTCCCTGTAAATCTTACTTTGTGCCTGTGAGGTTCATTGAGAGACTAGTTGGTTCCCTTCCTTTATTTATTTGTGCTGGGGCCATCTCTACCCCAGTTGCTTCAGCCCTGCAGATATAAAACACAAGAACGGCAAGGGCCAGAGCTTTAGATCAGCCACCTGTTTGCATAAGTGACATGAAATCCCCTCAGAGGCTTGGTACATGGTGATTCAGGTCATGATGAACAGATGAAGGATGATGAACTTACAGTTATGGTTGACCAGAAGATGAGCAACTAAGGTTACATACTGGAGAGGAACAACATTTTGAGGAAATGGCCTCAAGTTGTGCCAAGGGAGCTTCAGGCTGGATATCAGGAAAACATTTTACAATAAAAGGGGTTTTAATAAAGCATACAGTTATTTCTGTGATTTCTTTTCTGAGTACTGGTCAATATAAGCATTCTGACCCTGTTGTTTGTACCAAGTGGAAGCATCTTGGAAAACAACTGTGGCAAAAGAGAAAGCCTAGTTGCTTGGGCATTTCAGTTCCCCGGTTCATCAACAACTGGATCAAGTTTAGAAGTTTGTTTGTTTATTTTTCAGGAGGAAAGAAGATGCACATCAGTGAGTGGCATATTTAATCTCTTCCAAGAGTTACGGGGTTTGGGGGAGGGTTGACAGAACAAGCATCTAAAAAGAGGGACCATTCATAAAGTGATCTGTAGTTTTCAGCCTCTGCTTTCCTGACACCAAATGGGATTTCAGTCCGACTTTTAAACTTTGTTTTATTTTGGGAATTAACTCCAGACCCATGAAAAGATGGATTTCTTGGAGATTTATTGGGATTCCATCTGTGTTAGTACATTATGTTGTTCCTCTTCACAAAACTATGAGGTTTCCCAGAGAAGTTGTGGATGCCCCATCCCTGGAACTGTTTAAAGCCAGGCTGGATGGGGCTTTGAGCTACCTGTTCTAGTGGGAAATGTCCCTGCCCACGGCAGGAGGGTTGGAACTTGATGATTTTAAGGCCCCTTCCAACCCTAACCATTCTATAATGGGATGGATCAATATCCCCATAAAGTAGCTAGTAAATTGAAGGCATAAGGAAATTAAATTGCATACCCAATGTCCTGATGGGGGGCTATTGAGTAGGTTCAGGAACATCATTCTAGCCTGCTAATGCCTTAAGATGAAAGACTATCTTTGCTTTTGTTATCAACAGCATCAGTCTTAATCATATTTTTTTTTCCTGAAGAACTGTCTGGTGTGGAACTTATCTTACCTCTAACCCCTATTGTTTCAGATCTGCTTTGTAACTTAGCTAAACATGAGTATTTTTGTGTCCTTTATGTGCTCCTAGAATCTGTTGTGTTTCCAGTAACGTACTTCAATGTTTCCAAGTATTTGGCTCTTCAGCAGCTGCTGGTGGAATGGGATGTTGTCAAGGCAGCACATGATGCTGAGCTGGCAATGTCTTTTGAAATACAAGTCCGTCGAACAGATGAAACTACTACTGTGTGGACAGTAAGTGTGTTCTTAAAAAAAGGTATATTAGTTACTTAACAGGATAAAGGAAGCTAAAGGAAAATCAAATGTTCACATGCAGATAGCTGTGCTGTATAAGTTTACAATTCATAACAAAGTATTTACAAAACTGTACTAGAAATACCTCCATATTTCAGTAGGTGCCAGCCTAATGTTATAGCCTGGTTTTGTGAAAAAAAAAAAAATTTAAAAAATTGACTCAGATGAAGAACTCTTTTCCACATGTGCATAATGTAGGTATTACTTGCATACCCGTATCGAGGGATTGTGATAGGCAGATTTAGGAGATCTGATTTTTAAGGCCTCTGTTTCGCTTCCAAAGTGTATGTTTATTAAGCTGCCACACAGAGACATCCCTTCCATTGTCCCTGAGGGCAGTCTTTTTTATAGCATTAATTCTACCCTTCACTGGGGACTATCTGAGCATGAGTCTTGCTGCTGCAACTCCTCTCACCTTAATACGCGGTGGATACGCACCTCATCCACTTAAGAAAAGAAGTAGCGGTGTCTCTTTTGTAAGTTTGTCTCTTCTGCTAGTTTTCCTGAACACCTAAACCAGCCAAATTTTCTGAAGAGGTGGAGATCACCCAAATCATAGGCTTAGGCCTGCTCCTGATCTTTTCCCCAGTTCATGACTGCAGCGTGAGAACTTTTGTCTTCAAAGAAAATTTCCTCTCCTTTGGATCTCACTAAATCTTTTGGGAACTAAATTCATGGTTTAGGGTTATTATAAACTATGATGAGTCATCTGCTGGTTGAACTGTGGAAAAATATGAAATGCACATGTTAAAACGTAATGAAACTGGACAACTGCTCCTTTAAAGGAGCTCTAGCTCCTTTAAAACTGCTATTTGTGAGAAAGCACATAAAGCAGAGAAGGGCTTCTTTTATTGAAACCAAAAGTCACTAAAATAAGATGGACATGTTAAGAATCACAACTTACTTTGATCAGCCAAATTGGCAGTATTTTGTCTCTGAGTTTGAAGAACTACATCTTCACTGCAAATGAGCTCTATGCAGTTCAAAATTTTGACCACTTTGATACATAGGGTAGGATTTTTAACACTCTATGAGTAGATCTAACCCTGAAGTCAGGAACTGGGGCTGTGGCACTACAAACAATTAAGTGATTTCTTGGGGTATCCTTCCAAAATACTTCTACTAACTTGCCAAAAGAAAGAAAAAGTTTTTCAAATCCAAGTACATAGTCTGTTCTGCTTACTTAAAATAAATATGGCAGGGAAAATAAACAGGCTATTTTGGATGTTACTATCACACAGAAATTTATTTGCTTCTGTGTTTTTCTCAACACTGTGTACCAATAATGAAACTCTGTGAGTCTGCTCTTACCCAAGCACCGACAGTCTGTGTGACTTCCAAAGCAGTGACTACACTGCTGTAGTCCTCAGTGCTGTATCTGAGAAATTAAATCCAAAACTGATTGCAGTTTTCCTCAGAATGGTGGTATTATGAAAGTGCAGGTGTTGCTGATGAAAAGCAGTGATGGAGAGCAGTTCTCTAGTTGTCAGTGTGAGCTGGGGCTCTGGCACGACTCATGTGAGCAGCACTCATCTGTATGCTGAGTGAGAATCTAGCAGAGGTGCTTTCACAAGTACTGATAAGTGCTCTTCTAAAATGTATTCAAAATTACAGGTGGTTAATAGAATTTTTTGAGCTATTTTTTTCTGCTTATGGGCTTTAATACCAGGGGAGATTTATGCTTGGGGTACATTTCTCTCTGTCTGTCTGTCTGTGTGGCTACATTAGTGCCCTGGTTAGTTTGAACTGCTGTGCTGTGTATTGGAGCAGCTCATTTAGTGCCCAGGTGGGCCTTGGTATGTACATGCTGAGACAAATTTGCAGGATATTTTTTCATAGACAGGAGCAGAACATTCTGTATCTTTTGCTGTGTGTCTGTATTTATATTATTCAGTATAAAAATGTTTGTCAAATTACAGAGCATTTAGTTCTCATGATTTTTGAACTCCACTTTTATATTTTAGACTGTCCTTATGTTATCTTCATGGACCTCTAGCAGTTTTGTATATATTTTTCCATGTTTCTTGTATGTGCATATTATAGCAGTCAAGCGTTTTGGGGAAATCAGCAGGTATCTTCCTACTCTGCCTATCACTGATGGTAGTACTGTCCTCAGATGCTGTACCTTAGAACTACAATGAGATATCATCTCCATAAATCCATAAATGTCTGCCATTTCAGATTCTTGCTGTAATTTGGAACCAGGCATATGCAATCCAGAACCTTAGACAAAGTGCAGTTGCAGGCAGCAACATCTGAGCAAGCTATTACTCATGTAAGAGTGGACACAAATAACCCACTGAAAGTTTCTGAGATTGAATCCATTCCATGAGAAGCAGGGCCTGATTTACAACTATTTTGTCAGAACTACTTGATTCTTTCCAGCACATCAATCATTCCACCGCTGCTAGTATGGATTTGTAAGCTTAGCTTAAATTTGTAACTTAGCTTACTAATTATTTGGTGTGAGATCACGTGTGGGATTTCACACACTCAGTTTTCAAAAGCATTTACCTCCTTGGAGTTTTCTTTCTCTCATTTTTTATTGTACTTCCAAAGCGTCTACATCTCACTGTGTTTTCAGTAATTTGCCTTCCTTACTTGTCCTTTGTTTATAGGAGTTTCATAACGTCACACTTGATAAATCAGGAAAGCGTCTTCATTGGACATGGGATTCAGACTTACCTTTGGAGTGTACATCACACTCTGTAAGAATCAGGAGCAAAGCAAAAACATCAAAAATTTGGAGTCAGTGGAGTCTATGGGAGACTGTCCTGGGTAAGCAAAACAAGACTTTGCAATATTGGTTTTAATTTTTCCAATACAGAGCTAGACCGTAATCCACCAGTGAATGTAACGGTGAGGTTCAGTTCAAGAGAGATGGCATCAAATCAAGAATCCATTTTGAACTCTTTGAGCACTAACCGACTCTTTTTTGGGCGGCAATAATAACAATGCTTCACCTATTGTTGTAATTTGCAGACTGTCCTCCTGAGCTGGGATCCTAGCTCGGGATAGGCTCTAGTGCAGCCCATCGTCAGGTCAGACTCAGCCCTGGCCTGGACTAGGGGAGAGGAGGGGAAGAGCATAGATATGGCTACGTCCTCTGATGCATGTGTTGCTTTTGTCTGGGATTTCATAGCTTTGGTTACTATTAAAGAAGCAGAGAGAGAGGAGCAAGTCACCTCCTTAAGTCATTTGAATTGAACTTCTATGAATGATATGGGAGTAAACAAGGAGTGAATCGATAATGTAATTAACCTTTTTTTTCCAGATTACAATGCCCAACTAGAACAGCTTGGTTTCCAGGCTTAAACAAAATATGTAACTGCTTTAGAAAAAATTACTATAGTGATATTGTACTAAAAGACTATTCTTGTTTGGAGCAGCAACAGCTTTTAATTATGGGAGGCATCATGGGTAGTAGAAGCATCACAAGTCTGTATCCTTGGACTGTGGCACATAAATTGCCCATCTCCCTCACCTTAGATAATGTGAAATAGGATACAAGACTCCCTTTCTTTCTCACTAACCTCAATCTTGGAGATTTTATTTTTTCAATTGAAATTATATAGGGATCAAAAATCTCTTTGTCACAAACTGATGCTGCATTACATACCTGATTTAGACCCTTCTGAAAGGTAGTGACACTAGACTCCATCAGATTTTTGGATCAGATTCTGGAGAGTAGATTTTTATCTCCAATCTATGCAGAAGCCTGTGAGTCACTGAAACCCCTCTAATTTTTGCATCAAGTCTAACATTGACAACCATATGCGTCTTATTCCAAATTGGAGACCCCCTTACTGACCATGATGATTTTCTGTCTGCCTGCTCATAATCTCCAAGAACAGGTGTTTTTGCCACACAGTTTGTTTCCCTGAACTGAGAGGCAGTGAGATGGATTCAATGTCTCAGGTAGCTTGCAGAGCAATCAAGGAACTAACAAATAATATAATTGATGATACCACAAAAACTTACATTGTATGTTTATGGGTTTAAGAAAAATAAAAATATGATGACATGTGAAGTTGATCTCTGTATGGGGAAGAATACTAAATAAAAGTATGTGAAGGAATAATATATCATTAGCAGATTCCTGTATAAATGCCAGTGTTCTGGTTGAAGGCTGCTGCCAGAAGCAGATCTTGAAATGGCTTATTATGTATTAATTTGCAGGACTGGACACTTCAAATACCAGTGGACCACAAATCTTTCCAAATGAAAAAATTGTAGAGGAAGGCTCTGACTTCACTCTCTGCTGCATTGGAAGGAAAGGTCAAATCATTAAGGAATTCTTTGTAGTCCCAGGCGTTCCTGTTTTCAATCACACAAGCAGTCAAGTCAGACTTCTCACTCTGAAAAACGTGACACATGAAGTGCCTCACATCACTGCCTACTGTCGAGAGTCTTGCAACGAAAAGCAATGTTATGATCAATCAGTTTTCATTGTGGGTAGTAAGTGAATGCCTTATTACAGTTCGATTTTCCTGTTCTTATTACATCGAGAATGGCTGTGGAGAATAGGAGGAGGAAAAAAAAGCTTGCTCTGAGTTGTTATTGTCCATCATGTCCAGCTGAACTCTGTTTAATGTCTAACTTCAGACCTCTACACTCGCATATAGAAACAATTAAAGAATAACATTAAATGTGTTCAGATTAATGTGGTTAATTGATCCCCGGACATGTGGCTGATTTTTAAATACACCTACCCAATTAGTTTCATTGTCTGTGTGCATGTGGTAAAAACTCAGCGCAGTCTCCCTTTCGAAGGCTAGTAGCAATTTTTACAGATCAAAAACAATATAAATTAAATTAAAGAATGTCTGAATATAATAAAAAATAGTAAGCTACGGAAGAGTTTGGATTGCAATTAATTTGTGGTGTTCTCATGATTGTATGCAGAATAGTCATTGAATAAGTATAATCAAAATAATAACATTGGTATTACTCCAGACTTTGTACATATGCATTACTTCCAGTTTGTTAACATATTAAAAAGGCTGGTGACTTTTACATTGACTGCCATTCTGTTGGTGGTTTTTTTTTCATTTTCCCTCTGACAAGAATCACCTGATACACCTAATGATTTTTCCTGCCAAACTCAAGACATGAGAAAAATAACATGTACTTGGAGTCAAGGAAGAGACACCTATCTTTATGGAAGTCACTCACCAAAATACACCTTGTTTGAAGAGTAAGTCTTCTCATTGTTGTATTAACTCTGGCCTGTGCTGTACCGAGCAGTCATGGTTTTTCCTTTACAATCTGTGGAAATAGTTCTTATCCTGATTGCAATGAGCTGCCTCTTTCTACTTCACTGAGTAGTTTATTTAACAAGGTTTGAGTGGTGCAGACTGCTCTGAATTAGACTACTATAACAAAGTCGTGGATCCCTCAGACCAGGTTCTGCCCAATAAAACTTGTTCTAACCATTCTTTTGGGCTACTTTGTTTGAATATATTTCGGTAGGTAAGAAGACATCCTGCAGTCAGAATATAAGTAAGTTTAAAAGTATAACAATTATTGGGTGAGGCACACAACAGACAACTAGGAGTTAATCAGATGGTGGCTTGAGTATTAAGTGTGTTCACAATCCATTGACACTCAAAATGATAACTGACAACCCTCAGTTAGTTTACCTTCCTAGTTCTTTTCCTGTAGGATCTTGTAACTTTACATGCTGGTGTTTTTCTTCTTGACTCCTTGAGGTACTGACAATCCTATCTCTCTGCAAAATTTCTCTCACAGCTCTTTCTTAGCAGTGTGAGTCCGGGCTGCACAACTGTGGCCTATTAGACCTGACCTGTAGATCCTTGCTACACAGGCATCTAGAGAGGAGAGGGGCTTTACAGCAGGGTCTGCACAGAAAGGGGAACTTGTAAAACAGGACGGATGCCTCAAACTTTCATCAAAAGATCTCAGAGAAGGAGGTCATAATTGTGTATACTTTCATGATCTCTGCATCAATCACTTCCATTAAGATACTATGATGATGATTTAAAGATGAAAGGTTGGAAAATGTACTTGAAATTACTGCTTCATTTAAAAACATAATAGTAGATGTGAATGGTTTAATTATTGGCAAGTAAGTGCCTAGTTTAGAATTCCCATGACAGAATCACTAAAAGCAATTTGTCTGTGTCTTAAAAGGATAAAGTGCAGTTAGATTTTAAAGAAAACCTTCTAATTGTAAGAATACGTATGTTCATCCTACTTCAGGCTAGGGGAAATAACTGGGTGGCTTCTTACAGTCCCTCTCAGCCTTATTTTTTGCATGATGCTGTATTCTAGTTGGTCATAAAAAATGTCAACGTCTATGTCAATTGTACATTATGGAAAAATGTCTTTTTCTCTTTCTCCCTCCTTACCTTCTTTTATAGGTTTTCCCAAAAAATGATTCCATGCACAGGAAGTTGTTCTGAGAAGTGCTCATGTTCTTGGGACAAAGGCCAGCAGAGGATCTATAATATAACAATGACTGTGGAAAACCCACTGGGAAAGAAAACTGCTACTGATGTTTTTGATGTAACTCACAGAAGTAAGGTCTCTTCTATGTCTTTGTTGAGGTTTTTTCATTGCAGGCCTTGTCCTCCTTCTGATCTTATTGCTTGAGTGCCCTAGTTTAAAGTATTGAAGTCCTTGATTTTTATCTTTGCAGGAGCTGGAAAAAGAATTAGAGAATTTTACTGGATTTGCAATAAAAGTCTGTGAACCTTTCTTTTGGTCATAGAATCATCTGGGCCGGAGGGGACCTTCAAAGGTCATCTAGTCTGACCCCCCCGCAGTCAGCAGGGACACCCCCAACTAGACCAGGTTGCCCAGGACCTCATCAAGCCTCACCTTGAATTGTTTGAGGGATGGGACCTCAAACATCTCCCTGGGCAACCTGTTGCAGTGCTCCACCACCCTCATTGGAAAGAACTTGTTCCTAATGTCTAATCTAAACCTGCTTTTCTTCAGTTTAAACCCGTTGCCCCTCCTCCTGTCACTGCAGGCCTTTGTAAAAAGACTCCGGGACTCTCCCAGCCTGGGACTCTGACTCTCCCAGCCTTCCTGTAGGGCCCCTCAGGTACTGGAAGGTCACAATTAGGTCTCCCTGGAGCCTCCTCTTCTCCAGGCTGAACAACCCCAGCTCCCTCATCTTGTCCTCGTAGCAGAGGTGTTCCGACCTCCTGAGCATTTTTGTGGCCCTCCTCTGGACCCGCTCCATCAGGTCCATGTCCTTTTTCTAATGAGGGCTCCAGACCTGCACACACTCCTCTGGACCTGCTGGCAACACTTCTTTTGATGCAGCCCAGGATGCGATTGTCCTTCTGGGCTGCAAGTGCCCACTGCCTGTTCATGTCCAGTTTCTTGTCCATCAGCACCTCCAACTCCCTTTCCTCAGGGCTGTTTTCTAACACGTTGTTGCCCAGTCTGTACTGATGGCGAGGATTGTTCTGGCCCAGGTGCAGAACCTTGCACTTGCTCACGTTGAACTTCATGAGGTTTACTTGAGCCTACTTCTCCAGTATGTCCAGGTCCCTCTGGATGACTGCCTGGTATCTGCAAACTTGCTGACACCAAGCTGTGTGATCATAAGGTTCTAAAATATTTACAAGTCAACACAAGTTTTTTTTTTTCACCTTGCATAACATTTACTTAAATTTACTTTCTGAAATTAAGTTTTACTAACTTATATCCACTTCTCCTAGCCTGGCAGAAAAATCTGTTTCTCATTTGCTTTCACCACTTAGATAAAATACTGGCTATATTTTATGTTTTACAAGAGCTAATTCAGATTTTCCATTGGCAGTTTATCCCGCTGCACCTTTACAGCTGTGGGAAAAATGCACAGATACAGAAATCGACTTATATTGGACACATCGAAACACAGAAATTGAGCCGTTTTGTCAGATCGAAGTGCTCCAACCCGATGGGAAAGTACAACTGGTATGAAACTCGAATTTCACACATAAAAACATAACTCGTATCTTTTTGACATCAGATTAAAAAATAATTCCCCAGCAATATGAGCACACTCTAAAGTCTTGTGAGTGTGTTGATGTGTCTTCTGCATTTGTTTGCTCCTAAGCTGCACACTGATGATGTGTGGGCACTAGTTGCTGGCACTAGTTCATACTTACAACACTTCCTATAGTGCTGGCTGAAGTGTGTGGTGTGACTGGCCTGCATGTGTGGCTGTGTCCTCTGCTGGGTGGGTTCTGAGATTTGATGACGTAACTGAGAATATTTACCAACCTTGTAGTTGTCGTTAGCTGTTGCTGATCTTGATTTGTCATGTTTGTATCACTCATATAACATCTTACACACAAATAGCGGTGATGTCTGTTGAAGGCTTTTTTATATCAGTCCGGGAGATTTCTTCTTACTATAGACCGTAATTGATGGTAGTGTGTCTGTTTTAGAATGAGGGAGTTTTTCTTCCCATCCTCTTCTATCTCCTGGAAGATAATATTTGAGTGGACTCCTTGTCTTGTTCCACCAGAAGCTGACTGACTCTTTGCGCACCTACTGTGGTTTCCTTGTAGCCGTTTTCTTTTGAAGGCAACTTGCCTCTAGCACATTACAAAGGTGTTACAAAGATCAGGACAAAGCTGCATTCTGTCTTAAGTATTGCTTGAGAGCTGTTAGATGAAATGACTGCTGCAGTTGACCATTGCAGGAGACAGTTTAGAGGAGAGGCTTAAAAGCATGCCCACTTTTTGACTCTTAGAGGGGAGTAAGGGAAAAGGTTGGTGAAAAAATGGAAGGAAAAAGTAGCTGTAGATGATGTGCATAGATCTGGAACAGCATCCCGCCTACACGAACTGTGTAAGAGCCTCAGACTCTGTGAGGATAAGATCTCAGTAAATTCTCTCCTTGAGGTAAAGACTAGTCATTTGACAGGGTGTGAGTGACTCCTACTCAAACAGTTGCACAGAGAGGACTTGCAGACCTCTTTTTGGATCTCCTGGTCTTTTGATTTTATTTTTTTTTTTACTATTGTTCCACCATTATCTTTCCCAAAGCAAGCTTAACTGGCTGTCACAGGATCTAGAGGAAGAACTACAGTTTTTCAGACAAAAACTTCTTGTTAATGAAGCTGAACTCTGACTGTTCTGTATTTCTGTCTTGCAGCATAATAGTTCAGAAACACGTGTCAATTATCCCCACATCACACTGGGTGGACTGCAGCCTTACACCAAATACACAGCCAGAGTACGCTGTGGGGCTGCTAAGCATTTCTGGAGGTGGAGTGAATGGAGTGAAGCCCGAACCATCAGAACGATGGAATCAAGTATGTCCAGCCCTTTAGAGAATGGGAGCTTGAAGGAATATTCTTCTCTTGCATCTCTGTTTGCAATTTGTTGCTACTCTTCTGCTGGGTGCTAAGGCAGGGGCCTGCTGCATGGATAGAAGCACACTAAGTGAACTTCAGGAAGGTGTGCTTCTTAAACTGCTCTCATCTTACCTGCCACTATCTGCCATTTCATTCAGTGCAGGCAGTGGGAAATGCAGATGAGGGGGAGGATGGACAGACTGAGTTATAGTGCTCTGTGGGGGCTGGAGGAATGGTGCAGAGGTGGGAACAAGCACCTGGGAACTGCAAGTACAGGAAGATTTTCTAGGGAAATGAACCAGGCATTCATTCGTAAAAAAAAAAAAAAAAAAAAAAAAAGAGATTGAAAGGAGGAGAAAGAAGTTAAAGGATAAAGTTTTGGCAAGGCCTGGGAGTGATGGGGGAAAAAGAGGTTTCCAGGGTGGAATTTCTTCAAATGGGAGGAATCAATTAAATAGTTTATCCTTTCTGCACATAAAGCGTCTTTGTTTTGCTGTGTTTATTGCAGCTCCATCAGGGAAACTGGACATCTGGAGAGAAATCACACCAGTTCTGGGGGGGCGGAATGTGACTTTGTTCTGGAAGGTGAGACATCAATACAGGAACAAACCCTTCCAAAATGTGGTTGGAAACTTCTCCCATGAACTTTTACAAATTTTTGTGCACTTAATACCAATTCAGTATGATAATGTCTTTTAAGAATCTAAGACAAATATTATATATAACATATTTCAGAACCTATGTAGCTGTACGATGGTGTGATGTCCTGGTATTTCAGCCGTATACTTCTGTTTTTCTAAGAAAAAAAAATTCTATTTCTTTTATAATAAGACAAAGCTTGCTACTGGTTTCTGCATTTCCCTTTCAAACAACATATGCATGCATATATGGAAAAAAGTGTTTATTTTCTTCAAGAAATAATACATCCTATTAGGATTTTAAAGTTCTAAATGCTCCTCTTGTAAATTTTTTGTAAGATTTACTAAGTAATTGGTGTCTACTTCCATAACTTTTTGCCCAGCAAACACCAAGTTTTCGAGCAAATGGAAGAAATATTTCATATACAGTAACATGGGAAAAAGTAGAAGATGGCTCTAAGCCTGAAAGCATCTCCTTTTCATCAGCCTACAACAGCACAAGGATTTCCATTGGTAACCATTCCTACAGAATCAGTATCACAGTGAAGAACAATGTTAATTGTTCCCTTCCTTCAGTATTGATCATCCCTACAGCTACAGGTAAGAAACAGTAGGGGTATTTTCAGTTAGATTTCCATTATTTCACTGATTTTCACTGAATTTTCTGTAGAGTTGGAAGAGATCATCTAGTCCAACTCCCCTGCCGAAGCAGGATTGCCTAGAGCACGTTAGAGCATGTCACTCAGGACTGCATCCAGGCGGGTCTTGAAAATCTCCAAAGAACCTCCCTGGGCAGCCTGTTCCAGGGCTCTGTCACCCACACCATGAAGAAATTTTTTGTTTCTACATAATTTATCCTCTTGGGGGAATAAATTACCTGGTCTCTAATTCACATCACTGTTATCTGGAAATTAGTTCTGTATTTTTGCCTACAGGGTGGTTACGGTATGTACCTTAAGCTTAAGTGCCTTGATCCATCCCTTAAAACAGGGAATCTCCACAAAACACATTTAGCCTTAAACTAGGGCCTCAGACCTGTGGCAGGTGCCTTGCAGGGAGGTCTTGTGTGTGTTCAGCTTCTTGTGACTTTCTGTTTGTGACTCCAGGCTTCCGCATCGAACATGTTAACTTGTCAGCTTTCAGCATACAAAGAGACTGGTTCTCAGCACATGAAAGGTTCCATATGTCTGATAGCAAAGGAATGCAACTATTTTATTCTTGTTCGAAAACAATGGCAATTATATTGATTTTCATTTATGAATCTGACATCTCATGCAGGAAAATAATAGAGACGCTTTTTTTTTTTTTTTCATTTCTAGGGACCGAAGAGGTTAAAGAAGAACAGGTTAATGGTACAGATGATGGCATTTTTATTTCTTGGGAGCCCAGGCATATATATGACGGTTACATTATTGATTGGTGTAACTTTCCGATGGTACAGCCTTGTGATTTGCAGTGGAAGAGATTTGGGCCCAACACTTCCAGTGCTCTGATCAACTCAGGTGAAAGCCAAACACTCTTTCTTTCTGATGTCAGTGCAGCAATCTTTCATGCTGTGGACATTAATTGCATTTTGGAAACAAATCCTGTGGAATATTGAAGTCTATGCAGTGCAGGTGTCATTCTTCAAAGGCATGTAGCATCATGTTTTGCTTAGAAATTGAGTTAGACATCACAAATGTGCCAGCACCATTAAGCCTTGGAAGCTTCATGCTTCAGTCAGCACGGTATTTTAGGAAAAAGCCTCCTCAGAGAAGCTTATAGTAACATCTTGAAGGAGGATGGTGAGGTTAATGAAGGAGTTAAAAATCTTTTAGCAGAAGAGATGCAAAATAGAGCTCTGCCTTAGACTTGGGTGATTTAACACCCATTGTGTAGTGAGAGGTTTAGTGGTGTCAGTGTGGCACAAATAGTGTGTCTCAGCACCACTCCTTGTGGTTTTTATCCCAGTGGTGGCCCCTAGACCTAAATCCTGTTTGTCTGTGTGGAAATTACTCTGATATACTTCCCCAGCTGCAAGAATATAGCCTTCCTGGAACCCCTTGAGCTGAGAGTTCTCTTTGGAATGAAACATGTTTCAATAAACTTTGACTGAACGCATTTCCATATACAATAAAGGAAATGCACTTCAATTCACGCAAACGTACAGGAGCCTGCATCCTGGCTGAAGAAGAGAGTGGTAACAGAGGGAAAAAATGTTGCCTGGTTCTTCAGTGGGTTGCACCTGGTTAATCCGAAGTGAAATGGATGTCAGTGAGGATAACACGTAATCCTAATGCATGGGTAGTGTCTGCATTAAGTAGTCCAAAACATGATCTTTGCCTGTGCCAAAAACGGAAATGAAATTATTTTGCTCTTTGATGCACTTGGAGTATATTGCTATGCACTCATCTTGAATACTGCAGGGCAACAAAAATATTGGTTTTTTGCCCCCCACCTCAATTCTTTCTTTCAGACAGAATAAATGTGTTCAATTCACATTATGCACACTAAGAATCGGTTTGCGCTATGTCTCTTTCAGTTGCTGTAATAGTAAACAAAGAAGATTTCTAATGGATTAGAGACCTCTGTAGAAAGCAGTTAAGTAAAAGCAAAACAAAGATAAGCCTTAACCTATTCTTGTAATCAGTTCCACTGTTTTCTAGGTGCTTTTGTTCCAGGGGTGAGATACAACTTCCACGTCTATGGGTCTGTTGCTAATGAAGCTTCCTTGTTGGAGAAGAAGACTGGTTATCTCAAGGAGCTACGTAAGTTTGCAACATATTTAGGGTTTGTGTACTTGCTAAAGGCATCTGTCAGAAGAATTCCACAGACTTCCTCCTGCAACTACCTAAAAATGAATGTGCTGTGTTAGTTCTGTATCATCAGTGAAGCATTTAAAATAAAACAACATTTGAGGCCTTACCTCAAGGATATTTGACTAGTGCAGTGACTAGGCAGTTAATTAGAACATTAATTACAATAGCTGAACAAAGCTGTGATTAGCAGTTACTGCTTTGTGTATAATGTGAACTGTGTGAAGGCTCTGTGAAGTTCACAGTTTTTGTGGGGTACTTTGGAGTTTCTCAGCTTTTAAACACAAGTAATACATAAACAGAAACATCATGTGGGAAATTCAGGCAATTTTTTCATGTGAGAAGATAATAATTCTTGAAGAATAATGGAAAGTTTAACTTTAATTTCCTTTCTTCCAGCTCCTCTGCATGACCCTACAGTAAAAAAAGTTGAACTGACTTCCAATTCAGTAACACTGATTTGGGATTATCATCTCACAAATGAGTCTGGTTTTGTAAGAGGCTACCATGTTTATGTGTCACCTGTACAAGAGGACTGCAGTTTGAAAGGATCCAAAAAACATGTTCTTCCAGGTAAATGAGCTGGGATTTAGGGATTGTGGCATTGATACAAGGGAAAGACTGTGGCTGTTGATGACTTTGCGGCCTCTTAGAAGGCAGATTGGCTCATTAAGCAATTTAAAGGAACACTTGCTGCTTTTTTTTCCACTCTCATGCTTGAGACAATAATGGACACAAGTTTGTCCTGGCTTTACACACATTTATAGCCCCCGTCCTGTTGTCCATAGTTCCTTTTAACTTCAGTGTCACTCCAGAAAAGATTCTTGCAGTACTGTAGGAACAGTCAAGTTTTTGCCTCTTGTGATCCAAGTTCTGACTGAATTTTGAAAACATCTGCTTGTGGTCTACTTGGATGAGAGTCATAGGAAGCGTGTTAGTTTTACTATGATTTGGGGTATTTTAGAAACAGATGGGATAAAATTTATTTCCTTCAGAGTTGGAACACTGTGTAAATTCCCCATTTAAATTCTTTTATAGTGAAAGTATTTGTGGCTGTGCTCTACAGTGGAGTTCCTCAGCAGAACTGAGCTGTGGGGTGGCACAAAGCCACGTTTAAACTCTTATATCTGATCTTCCTGCTCCGCACTCAAAACTGCTCCAGATGACTTTACTCCATTATAATTTTCAGATGTTTCCAACGTGTTCAAGGATATTTAATTTTTTCCCCTTGACTCTTCGAGTTCGGTCACGTCCTGTGTCAAATTTTCCTGCTGATCAGACTAATACCAGGCTGAAAAGCTTAGTTTGAAGTTAAGGAGGTTTAGGTAGGAGTTCCTGCCAGAACTAAACTAACCATAAAGGTACCATAATTCTTCAAGTAATCCCAATTAGACTTTAAAAAGTTTATATGTCAAAGATTTCCTGCTTCCCAGTTTTTCTAAGCTAGCAGACAAAGGGCGTGACTTGGAACAGTCACAAAATTAGCTAACCCTTCTCTCCCTGGGGTCTGGGAGTTGCACAATAAGAGAGGCAAAAGAGGTTTTATCAAGCAGCAACTTTTTTGTTTTTAATTATCTCCAAAGATTTTGACCTGAGCTTAAGGGCTACAGGATTCTAGAGAAAAAGGAATTGGGAAAATCCAAATCATTCTCTTAAAGAGCTCTAGTAAAATAATCAGTTTCAGCTTTTGACAGCAATTTATTAGGTGTTCTGCCAGAGGAAGGGCAATGCTCTGGATAGTCCAGTTAGAAAGGATGTGAGTTCAACCTAGTGACAATGAGTCAGGATGCATCATCCTTCTCAGAAGAAAGTGTGCAAATGACAAAGGCGGTGGGTTGCAAATACCATGTTATTTCAGTGGTCTAGCCACTTTTTTGTTCTTTTGTAACATTTTGAGGAGATGTTATTGCAACCTTTCAATGCTTAAAGAGGGCTTATAAGAAAGATGGATTGAGACATTTTATCAGGGCGTGTAGTGGTAGAAAAGGGGTAACAGTTTTAAATTGAAAGAGTGTAGCTTTAGATTAGATATAAAGAAAAAATTCTTAACTGTGAGGGTGTGATACTGGAACAGGTTGCCCAGAGAAATTGTGGATCCCCATCCCTTGAGATGTTCAAGGCCAGGCTGGATCAGGCTTTGAGCAACCTGGTCTAGTGGGAGGTGTCCTTGCCTATGGCAGGAGAGTAGGAACTCAATACAACCCAAACCATTCTGTGCTTCTATAATAGTGATTCTATTTTATCTGTTTCATTTTAGATGATTCAGTGCTATGTAAATACACAATTGAAAACCCAGAAGAAAAGATGTACACCGTGAAACACCTCTCGCCCAACACAAAATACAAACTAGTGGTTAAAGCCTATACAGGTGGAGGAGAGAGTCCCATTGTTAACTTTAGATACATAGACACACCGTTTAACTGTGAGTATTGGCTGTGGAAAACCTGTCTTCTAGCAGAAGGATGGTATGATTTAAAAGGTTAGAATAATCTTCCTTTCTCAAGGGAAAACAATTAATTCACTGTAACATGCACTTGAGAAAGCATCCAACTGAGAAACAAAACTTGCATACCAGCACAGTATTTCAACACTTTTAAGTAACTAGGCTGTTTATTTTAGAATGAAAACAATTTTACATACTTATCTAAGTCTAATATTTTTCTGGGAAATAGCTTAATGTGTGCACATTTGCATAACTAGTGATTCCTGTTTGCTGGAATGCGTTGAAGAATTGCATTTGGTTTTAACTAGTTGTTTTCTAATATGGGAAAAACTAGACCTGTGTGCAAACAGGTAATTTCTGTGTGAACTCTAATGCTGACTCTTATTCTCTTCAGTCTTTAAATCCATTGCTGAGTTAACTCCTTCATAAGTCAATAAGAAAGGGTTTCACTGAATTTCACTGAATTATTTTTAGAGTTGGAAGGGACCATAGAGATCATCTAGTCCAACTCCCCTGCTGAAGCAGGATTGCCCAGAGCTAGAGCATGTCACTCAGGACTG